>CAUYPK010007867.1:0-21366 GCA_963574355.1 Loris lydekkerianus | reverse complement strand
GAGGGGTATTGGTGGGATTACACCTGCGGTGCATCTTACAAGGATATATGCAAAACTTTGTAAATGTGGAATGTAAATGTCTTGGCACAGTAACTAAGAAAATGCCAGGAAGGCTATGTTAACCAGTGTGATGAAAATGTCTCAAACGGTCTATGAAGCTAGTGTATGATGCCCCATGATCATATCAATGTACACAACTATGATTTAATAAAAAAAAAAAGAAAGAAAAGAAAAAAAAAATCTTGATAAATGTTGCCAAATCACCCTTCATATCTGTGTGCCAATTCACCCCCCCACCAGTGATGAGGAGAGAACCTGTTTCCCATCACCCCACTGATAGTGTGTGCGGAAGGGAGAAAAATGGCTTTCAAATACGCACAAGTCCTAATCCTTGGAATTTGTGAACATGTTAGGTGACTAGGCAAAGAGGAAGAAAGCTTGATAAACAGGTGACCTTAAGATAGGGCTTAGTCTGGATTATCCCGGTGGACCCAATGTGACCACAGAATCCTTACAATGGGAGGAGGGAGAAGAGTCGATCAGAGGAAGATGCATTTCACCTGTTTCCTATTAAGAGCGAGGCAACGTTGCTGACTTTGAAGACAAAAAGAGAGCACGAGCAAAGGAACTCAGGTGGTTTGTAGAAGCTGTGAAGGGCAAGGACAGAAGACGGTGCCTAGAGCCTTCAGGAGCACAGCCCTGCTGACACAGTGATCCAGCACAGTGAGACTCATGCTGGGCTCCAACAGGCAAAACCATAAGATAATTGATTTGTGTTGTTTAAGCCTTTAAGTTTATGTTCGTTTATCATAGCAACAATAGAAAAGTAACATATTGTATTATTAAACTTACAGATCTTTGCAGATCTAAAGGTGATAATGGATGTAAATGTTATCTCAGCGTAGTTTTAAGTTGTGTTTCTCTCATTAAGAATAAGATCGAACATCTTATTATGTTTATTTTTTCCTCTGCGACCTATTTTTATCAAATTCTAGGAGTACTTTATAAATAAAGGAGATCAGATCTTTCTGTAATATGAATTGCAAATAATTGCTCCCAATTTGTCATTTGTCTTTCGACATTGCTTATGGCTTTAATGTTTGTAGGGTTTTTCTTTCCTTGGTATAGAAGTTTTAAATTTTCTTTAGCTAAATTTATTAATCTTTTCTTGATGGCTTTTAGTTTTTGTGTGAGTGTGAGAAAGGCCTTTTTCATGTTGGTTTATAAAGGAATTTTCTCATGTTCTCTTTTAGTATTTTTATTATTTCTTTTAAAAATATTTAACTCTTATATCTGATTGAGAGTGAGGTGGCAAAAGTATTTTTTGAATAGTTTATTTTTTCTGTACTAAATAAAGGTGCCATCTTTATCATAATCCAAGTTCACATACATATTTCAGTATATTTCTTGATTTTTCTATGCTGTTCTGTTAATCTATTTATGTACCAAAGCAACGCCATTTGATTATTAAGATCTCATTTAATTTAATATATGGTACAGTTAGTCAACTATCTTTACTTTCCTTTCCCAGAATTTTTTTCTAGCAATTATAATTTATCTTTTATATAAACTTTCCCATGACATTTGACTGTCTAGTCAATAAGAAAAAAGCAGAGAAAAGAAACAGAAGGAAAAAAATCCTTTTGTTATATTTAAGTTATATCTGAAAATAAATAAAAATTCTTTTGTTATATTTAAGTTATATTTGTTATATTTGAGTTCATGTTACATTTACAAATTAGAGATTAAAATTTTTTTTCCAAGTCTTATTTTGCATCTTTCCAGTGTTTAATTTTATTTATATGTTTATTTTCTATTAAGTATATTCCAGCTATTTCATCTATTATGTTGATCTTGAAAATACAGTCTTTTCTTTCCTTCTACTCCAACTCCCTGTGTATGTGAAAACTACTGATTTCTATATATTAATTTGGCATTCATTTATGCTGCTCAATATTTGCTGTTGCTAATAGTTTTGCCATAATTTGTATTGTATTTTTTAGATGTACAATCATATCATTTGGGGATATTTTAGGTAAATCACATAATCATAGCAAATTATCCTTTTAATCTGGATTTTCAGATTTGTTTATTTAAGTTGAACAGGGAAGACTATTCTGATTTTTTAAATTTCTTCTTTACTTGTGATGGTCCCTCACTTCTTTTATGTATGTTGGTGCTTTACTTTTTGAAACTAGATTTGTTAGTGGTTTATTTTGTTAAGACACACTTTTTGTTTAGCTCTATATTCTAATAATTTATGCTTTATAAATTCTTTAGGAAGCTTCTTTTTGGCTTGTTTTATTGTTCCTTTCCTAACTTTATATGTTCTTTTTCTAACTTACTCAACTCACTGCTTAAAACATTTGTTTTTATATTTACCAGTTTACTTAAACTACTTACAAGCTAATTACCAAATTCAATGCATTTTTCTCCATTTGCAGCAACCTGGAGTTCTGTTTTGGACATGGTTGACCTTTGTTGAAAATTCTTCCTTTTCTGTCCCATGACATTGCACACTTCTGGTTGTATTACTATATATATATATATTTTTTTTTTAGTTTTTCAGATAAAGTTTCTCTCTTTCTTTTTTTTTTTTTCTCAAGATTCTGCTTTCTACAGTTAATGTGTGTGTTCTCTGAACTTCTGGCACCTCTGAGTCTTACGTCATTTTCTTCCTTGGCTTATTTCTTATTATACTTATTTCTCTAAGTATCTTTTCCTACAGGCTACTCTTTTTCTTGCAGTTTTTGGCTGGGGCTGGGTTTGAACCTCCAGAATATGGGGCTGGTGCCCCACTCCTTTGAGCCACAGGCAGCGCCCACCTACAGGCTACTTTTAAATCCGTATCTTATATTAGAAGCAGTTTCATCTTCTCAGCTTCAGACTGACATTTTTAACTGTGTCCAGAAAGTTCTGAGTCTGCTAGGAATTTAAACTTAATATTTGAACTAGCACACTTTATCCTCCTACCTTTATCCAACCTCAGTTCTTACTCTGACATCTGTATCTTAGTGGTATCACCATTTCTTTAGTGGCTAAACCTTGAATGATCTGAGTTACATTTTATTTCCTCTTAACACTTTCAACAACCTACAGTTGTTGAGTCTCCTCCATCTCGTTCCCAGCATGCACCTGTGCCCTGACTCTAGCCTGTTCTGTCTCCCCCCTATTGTGGGGGTTTTCCATTAGTTTCCTACCCTCAACATCTCTGTTTTAGTCCAATCAACCTCAAACTCTGACTATTCCTTCCACACGTGGAAATCTCAAGTGACACCCCACAGCCCTCCCCGCAGGTCCTGACATGTCGTCCAGTGAGGATGACCTCCCGCAGAGCTGGATTCTGCTAATACCCTACCCTGTTACCCTCATTTGCTTTCTAGATTTCCTACATATCTATTTTTTATCTTCAAGCTTTGGTTCACACTTTTTTCTCCACTGGTAACATTTTCTTCTCTTCTTTGCCTGCTAAAATTTTACTTATTCTTCAAATTCTATTCATATATAACTTCCCTGTTCTATATAAACAGGAAATGTTATATAGTCTTCTCTGTTCAACTTATATAAGCAAATCTGAAAATTCAGATTAAACCTTTCCTGTTGCTCCTGGTTGCAGGTGGTTATTCCCTCTTGATCCCTCTAGATCTCCCTAGTATCCTTGCGATTCTTTTCTGAACCAGACTTACCCGTTTAGTTCCAGATCATGAGTGCTCAGAAGGCTGAGACTACCTAACTCCTACAGAATGTCGCCCAGAGTGTTTTTAATAGCAAGGGCTCAAATATTAAATATTTACTCAATGGAGAATTTTCTAAACCAGCGATTCTGAACCTGTGGGTCACGACCCCTTTTTAACAATGAAAATACATTGCAGCATTAGAAAGGTTGAGAACCACTACTCTAAAAGGTGGTAAAGAAATCAAATGTAAAAGTCCCTGACCATGCCCAGCAAAACAGCTTCCTACTTCCCTGAATTGTAACACGAGAGAGAAAGAAACTTTACTTTTAAGGTATGGTAATTCAGGACCTGTTTGTTACATCAGTTTAGCCTTTTAAATAAATATCATGGGGACATCAGTAAACATGTTTAGTATGCTATGACATAAATGTATCATTAACCTAGAGGAAGGTTCACTCATGCATTGATCTCTGGGGATGCTAATCAGTCTGTGTGAGAAATAAAGACTGTTAGACTAAGTTTTGGGAGCTCTTCAATGGTCTGAACCTTTGCAAAGAGTGACAACAGTCTGTCAGCTGTGGTGAGCATGTGACATGAGGTGGAGAACCTCCTGATAGGACTCTGAGCAGTAAGAACATATGACCATGGATGGTGCTGAGTGTTGAGCTCAGCTTAGAACAACAAGCAAAGAAGCCAAGGGTAGAACCGGCCTTGAAAAGTAAACTAAAGGTGAGAATAGATGAAAAAGAACAAGGGCAGGGGGTTTGGAGCTTTAGGGATGTTAGTATACAGGCTAATAGGAGGGTGAAAGAAGGAACCCAGAGATCAGTGCAGATATGCCTGGAGGGCAAGGACTCTTGAAGGTCAAATTGGGAGAAATGGATTCTCTGCCTTGGTCTGAATTCTGGAGGCTGGTAGGGGCTGGCATGCCTGCAGGGTAGATGTCACAAATTTAGGGGCAGGAAGGAACATCTGGAGGTCCATTTTTTGAAAACACACTAGATTACGGGTCCCTGCAGGGTGGGTTCTATCACACCTGTACACTGCTAAACCTGGGACTAAGTCTGCAGATTGACCAATGTTTAACCTGGATTATTTCACACTAGATTTGGCTGCTTCCCCAATTGGATTTTGTCTGGGTAGCCTTTTGTCTGATTTTTTGAATATTTAAAATTTCTTCCTCAAGTTTCACAAGGTGGAGTGGGGGAGCCCAATCAACTATCTGGTTTCCTAGGGCTGGGCCCTGGTGCAAACCCTTCTTACCAAGTGCCTTGAATCGACATTACCAGTTAACAGCCTCATCTGCACCTGACATCAAAGCTTGGCCATTGCTCAGAGTTCTAGAATCTGTATGCACATATTTGATCCTTCCTGCCAGACCGCAGCTCCTGGTGGTCCTCCTTTCCTATAACTTCCTTCTTTTTTTCTTTCTCTCTCTCTCTCTCTTTTTTAAATTGAGACAGAGTCTTACTCTGTCTGCGATGGTATCACAGCTCATAGCAACCTCAAACTCTTGGGTTCACGTGATCCTTTTGTCTCAGCCTTCCAATTAGCTGGGACTGCAGACACCTGCCACAACACCCAGCTACTTTTTAGAGACGAGGTCTCGCTCTTGCTCAGGCTGGTCTTGAACCTGTGAGCTCAGGGCAATCCACCACCCCCACTCCCCCACCCCCGGTCTCCCAGAGTGTATAATTTTCTTCATGTGCTGGATATAACCTATAGTTCTCCTGAGGGACTGGAGATTTATCGCCTGACATGTTGACTGCTCTCTCATAAAAGGGCTTGACATCCGTCCCAGGTGAACTTCCTTGCTCTTGTTTGGTCTCATTCCCCAGGCTGATCTTTAATGTTCCAGGTGAGAGAGGAAGGCTAGACATCCACTAACAGCAAGGAGGGAGGGTGCAGTGTCAGTGCCATTTTGCAGCCCTTTCTTCTGTCACTCTGAGTTTTTTGCATAAGCCCAGCAGTATCTGTTCTTTGAGAAGAAAGAACCTCCTCTTCCCTATTTTTTTCCTGTTCTTTCCTGGCTCCTTCTTTGCTACCAACGTCTACGTGTAGTCTTCCCCAGATTTTGAGTAGGGTCCACAGATATCCGGGATGGTTCTAATTCATGAGGGGAAATTTTAGGAAATACAGTTTTTAAGTCTGTTGGGAAAGTCACTGGCTGGGTCTGGGGTTTGGGTCTCTGGGGTTCTAGCTTGTGCTTTGCTCTTGATAACACTGGGAAATTTATAGCCTTTGAACAGGCTGGCGTAAAAAAGACATCTTTTTAATGATGCACAGCTATAGGCTGTAGGGAAACACAGGAAGAGGCTTTGCTCACGGGTAGTTTTTGCTTTTCCTGCCTTAACAGAACCCTATTTTTCTTGCCTCTGTCACCAGGAACATTCCTCTGGTAGTATTTTCAGTTTTAGCCACTGGGTGGCGCCTCAACCCTACCCGTAGCTCACCAAAAGGGCTTGCTTGCTCTGACAGCTGGGTTAAGAGCCGGAATTTTGGGGAACTCTGGTGACCTGGAAAGAATACACTCTTTTGTTCCTGAAAATCCTGGACATCATCCTGAATGTTTCTTCTGTGACTGGATGCAGAGAAGGAGGCCTTTTCCTTAATTTCTCTGCCTATTTCTCCAACTCTTTCCCCACCCTTTGCTGTGAATCACTCCGTAGCACGTGGAAGAGGCACCTGCTTGGTTGTGGGTGGGGAACTTCTCCCTAGTTCAACAATGGCAGTAGAGACAAGCGGTTAAGAGCACAAGCTCTAGCTCTATGTAAGACCATGTTTGAATCCTGGTTCCGCTTACACGCTCTATAAACATAGGCACATCACATAAATTCTCTAGGCCTCAGTTTCCTCATCAATGAAATGGGGAGAGGGGCAGTGACCTGTCTCAGGATGGTTCCACCGTGGTAGTGTAGCTATTATTCATTAGCACCATCCAGGTTAGATCCGAGATCAAATCAAGCAGGCTTTAGTTCTTGGCAGGCTCCATCTGCCACCTTGCCGGCCCTCTACAAAGTCACCAATTCACTAAGTACTAAGTAATTGCAGGTACACAGAGCTGTGAATGGAGAGGACAGAGTCCTCTGGGTGCAATAGTCCTTTATTTCATAACAAGTTTAAGACGAAATTCCCATCTCCTTGGGGGGCCACTCTGAAGATCCCAGAGGGAATAACCTACCCACTATTGACTGAAAACTCTCCTTAGCGCTGAGGTTTCTCTGAGTTGTTGTCTGTGCTTTAGGTTCTTTAGATATTTCCTCCAGTTAGTGGCTGTTGTCAGTTGGGGCTAAGTGGAGGGTGGGGGAAATGGAATCCTCCATGAATCAGGGAATTTGAGCAGAATCCTCCTAAGGGGTGGGAGGACACTGAGGGTACCACAACCTTGGGGGTCTATTTCCCGCCCTCTCTGCTGTTTGGTATTCTCAGCTGGAGAAAAAGTCTTTCCTTCCTGACTCGCTCACAAGGGAGATGGACTTTCTGTATAGGAGAGAGTTTCTGTTCCTGTGCACCCCCTCCCCCACCCCCCAACTCACTACTGCTTCACTCACTCATCTTTTTTTTTTTTTTTATTAGTATTAGATCATAGCAGTGTACATTAATGTGATCATGGGGCACCATGCACTAGTTTTATAAACAGTTTGACACATTTCCGTCACACTGGTTAACATACCATTCCTGGCATTTTCTTAGTTACTGTGTTAAGACAATCATATTCTGCATTCACTAAGTTTCACATGTACCCTTGTAAGATGGACTGCAGGTGTAATCCCACCAATCACCCTCCCTCTGCCCAACCTCCCCCTTCCCTTCCCTCCCTCTCCCCCTTCCCCATATTCTTAGGTTATAACAGGGTTATAACTTTCCTATGAAAGCCATAAATTAGTTTCATAGTAGGGCTGAGTACATTGGATACCTTTTCATCCATTCTTGAGATACTTTACTAAGAAGAATATGTTCCAGCTCCATCCATGTAAACATGAAAGAGGTAAAGTCTCCATCTTTCTTTAAGGCTGCATACTATTCCATGGTGTACATATACCACAATTTATTAATACATTCGTGGATTGATGGGCACTTGGGCTTTTTCCATGACTTAGCAATTACGAATAGGGCTGCGATAAACATTCTGGTACAAATATCTTTGTTATGATGTGATTTTTGGTCTTCTGGGTATATGCCCAGCAGAGGAATTACTGGATTGAATGGCAGATTTCTGCACAACCAAGAACACAGTAAGTAAAGCAAGCAAACAGCCCTCGGAATGGGAGAAGATATTTCCAGGTTATATCTCTGACAAAGGTTTAATAACCAGAATCCACAGAGAACTCAAACGCATCAGCAAGAAAAAAAACAAGGAATCCCATCGCAGGCTGAGCAAAGAATTTGAAGAGAAACTTCTCTGAAGAAGACAGGAGCACTGCCTTCAGACATATGAAAAAACGCTCGTCATCTTTAATCATCAGAGAAATGCAAATCAAAACAACTTTGAGGTATCATCTAACTCCAGTGAAACTAGCCTATATCACAAAATCTCAAGACCATAGATGCTGGCGTGGATGTGGAGAAAAGGGAACACTTCTACACTGATGGTGGGAATGCAAATTAATACATTCCTTTTGGAAAGATATATGGAAAACACTTAGAGATCTAAAAATGCATTCTTTTTTGCTAAAGATTTTTTTGTTGTCTTAAATTAAATGTTTTATTTTCAGACAATTATGGATTCATATGCAGAAATAACACAGATAGTTATTGTATACACTTCATGTAGTCTTCCCCAATGATAAGATCTTGCAAAACCATAGTGCCATGTCAGAATAGTCAAGAAATAGAGCAAGTCCATGAGTACAGAGATCTCTCCAATTATACTTTTATAACTGTACTCACTCCTGCCTATCCCCAGCACAAACTGTTCTTAGTGCCTGTCAGCCTAGTCTGGTGTACAACTCTATAATATCATTTCAACAATGATATATGAATGGAATCATACAGTGTGTAGTCTGAGATTAGATTATATTTCACTCAGCATAATTCCCTTAAGATTCACCCAAGTTGTTCTGTGTGTTTATAGATTTTTCTTTTTTATTGCAGAATAACCTTTTATGGTGTGAAGGTTAACTTCATGTGTCAACTTGACTGGGTCGCACGGTGCCCAGACATTTGGTCAGACATTTTGTGTGTTTCTGTGAATGTATTTCTGGATGAGCTTGACATTTAAATTGGCAGATGGCCCTCCCCAGTGGAGGTGGGCTTCGTCATTGAGGACATAAATAGAACACAAAGGTTGACTCTCTCCAAAGTAAGAGAGGATGCTTCCCATCTGATGGCTTTCAAACTAGGACACTGGATTTTATTCCCACCTTCAGATTTCAGATACAAATTGAACATCTGGAGCCTGTCAGCTTTCGGACTGGGACTATATCATCAGCTTTCCTGGTTCTGTGACCACTACCAGCTTCTCTCTCTCTCTCTCTTCTCCTTCCCTTCCTCCTCATTCAATTAGTTCTCTTCCTCTGGAGACAGGAGAAACTTTACTAATATTCATTATTTGGGTATACTATAGTTTGCATAGCATCTCACCTGTTGAAGAGCATCTAGGCTGTTCCTAGTTTTTGGCTATTATGAATAAAGCCTCTATAAACATCAGCTGAACAACAGGGGTTTTTTGGTTTTTTTTTTTATTATTAAATCATAGCTGTGTACATTAATAGATCTGAACAACAAGTTTTTTATGCACATAGCTTTTTATTTCTCAGGGATAAATGCTCAAGAGTGCAATTACTGTGTCATATGGTAGTTGCCTGCTTAGTTTTGTAAGAGAGGCTGTATAATTTCACATTCACAGCAACAATGTATAAGTGAAGCCATTTCTCCATATCCTTATCAGCATTAGGTGATATCAGTTTTTAATTTAAGGTATCAGGATAGATATGTAGGATCATCTTATTTTGTTTATTTGCATCTTTGTAATGGCTACTAATGTTAAACACATTTTCATGTGCTTATTTACTGTCTATATATCATGTTGGGTGAAATGTATGAGTTTTTTGTCTATTTCATATATATATATATATATATATATATATATATATGAATTCTGAATGGAATTTTCTCTTTCTTGCCTTATTGCAGTGATTACAAATTCCACTAGACATTTTTGTCTTGTCTGAAAACTTAAGGAAAAAAATTCAATTCAGTGACTCATTATTAAGTGCAATGTTAACTTCAGGGTTTGTTGGTTTGTTTGCTTGAAGATGCTTTTTAACAAATTGGAGGAAGTCCTCTCTATTCTCAATTTGCTAAGAGACCGAATTACTATTGAATTTTGAGAATTCTTTCTGTGTTCTAGATGGCAGTATTTTGTTAAGTATATGGTTTCCAAATATTTCCTCCCAGTTGTAGTTTGTCTTGCCATACTTTTTTTTTTTTTTTTTTTTCAGTTTTTGGGTGGGTCAGATTTGAACCTGTCACCTCCAGTATATGGGGCCGGCGCCCTACTCTTCTGAGCCACAGGCACCACCCTGTCTTGCCATACTTTTAACAAAATCTTTTGGATAACAAAAGATTTTAATTTGATAAGGTTTAGTCTATCCCTACTTATAATTCTTTTTCTTTCAATGTCAAATTTACAAACTCTAGTTCTAGGTCCAGAAGAATTTCTCCTATACAGTTTTCTAAAAGTTTTATTTTTAAAAAATTTTACATATAAGTCTATGATCCATTTTGGGTTAATTTTTGTATGAGGTGTAAGTTCTATGTGGAAGTTAATTTATTTTTTTCTTATTACTCCAATACCATTTGTTGAAAAGCTATCTTTCTCTATTGAATTGCTTTTGCACCTTTATCACAAAATCAGTTGGAAATATTTCCGTGGGTTTTTCCCCCTGGGTTCTCTATTTTGTTCCACTGATATATGTAACAACCAGCTAGAATGACTGCAATCATTTTGTTCTTCTTAGTTCTCTGTACTCTACAAGCTGTGCCTTTCCATTTAAATTTTAGAATACGCTTTTCTCCATCTATAAAAAGAAAACTTTGTTGGGATTTTGATAAAATTGTACTAGATTTATAGATAGTTTGAGAAAAATTAACATTCCTACTTTGTTAAGCTGTCCAGCACATGGACATGGCGTTTCTCTCCTTGCTTTTTTTGATTTCTTTTCATTCACACTTTGTGATTTTGTTTTTTCAGCACATTGATACGGTACATGTTTTGTTAGATTTACACAAGTACTTCATTTTCTTTGGAGCTATTATAAATGATGTTGAATTTTAAATCTCTGCTTCCATAGGCATATTGTTAGTATAAAGAAATTTAGTGTATACTTTTGCATTGACCTTGTGTTACTTAATCTTCTTGAACTCACTTAGTAGTTCTAGAAATTTTGTTTTTGTAGAATACTGTGTAAATAATTATGTCTTCTACAAATAAAAATAGTTTTAGTCTTTCCTTTCCACTACATATTCCTTTTTGTTTCTCTTTCTTGCTTTATTGCAGTGATTACAAATTTCACTGGATATTTTTGTCTTGTCTGAAAACTTAAGAAAAAACCATTCAGTGATTCATTATTAAGTGCAATGTTAACTGTAGGGTTTGCTGGTTTGTTTGCTTGGAGATGCTTTTTTAACAAATTGGAGGAAGCCCTCTCTATTCTCAACTTGCTAAGAGATTTTATCATGATTTGTTTGGGTTGTTTTCAGATGCTTTTTCTGAAACACTTGATCGGATTGTATGATTTTTCTTCTTTATCTTGTTAATATGGCATTGATAGGTTACTTTGATTTGGAATGTTAAACCAGTTTTTCATACCTAGAATACATAGATTTAACAAAGTATGTAGTTCTATTAATGCTTTCCTGGATTCAATTTGTTAATAATTTGTTGAGAATTTTTGTGTCTGAGTTCATGCATTATTAAAAGTCTTGTCTTTTTTTGGTCAGATGTCTTTGTCTGATTTTGACATCAAGGTAATACTTGCCTATAAAATGACTAGAAAAGTGTTCCCTTCTCTTCTATATTTTGGAAGATATGGTGAAAAATTGGTGTTAGTTCTTTAAAATTAATTTAAATGTTTGGTAGACATCTCCATTGAAACTATATCAGCCTGGAGATTTCTCTTTCAACAGCTTTTTAATTAAGAGTTTGATTTCTTTAATGGTTATAAGACTACTCATGCTATCTATTTCATCTTGGTTGAGTTTTTATAGTTCATGGTTTTCAAGGAAATGGTACAGGCACAAGGAGTCTTTCTGAGCCATGCCATTTTGTGTGCAGTAACCTGCCCACCCACACTCCACTAAAGCCAGATGGCCACTTACTATTTATTGATGCTGGAAGAAATTCTACAGACCATGGGAACAAATAGTGCATCCTCAGCAGATGTCCCTCAATACTATAGC
The DNA here is from genome assembly GCA_963574355.1 of Loris lydekkerianus. Lineage (NCBI taxonomy): Eukaryota > Metazoa > Chordata > Mammalia > Primates > Lorisidae > Loris > Loris lydekkerianus. The sequence continues at coordinate 9,286 of CAUYPK010007867.1, read as the reverse complement.
CTGGCCTCCCTGGTGTCTCTGGTCAGAAGAAAGGAATCTCCAGCCCAACAGGGAAGGAGAACATTCTCCAGATGCTTATTTCAACAATGTTCTTGCTCAATCTCCCTTGCAAGTTACACTGGGCTCACATACTGTTGTGGATAGGTCTCCTGTTTGATCCTGAGTAGGAATAAGCCTACCTGGACATTTTCTGTTGCTAAATCGGGGGTCAGGAGACATGGCACCTTAGCTCCCCTTTCTGTGAGTTGAAGATCAAAAGTTTCTCTGCTCTTAGATTGTTTCTCTAATCCTGGGGTCTCTTGCTGTCCTCTTCCCACCACTCATAATCCTTCTTTGGTTTCCTTTTGTTCTATTTGTAGGCTTCGTAGCTGTATTTGCTATAAAACAGCAGAGAGAGGCAAATCTACCCCATCTTTTAAGCAGGGCAAAGACAAGGTTAGATTGGTATTTTGGATGAAAGCCAATGGTTTGGGGTGAGTCAGTTCTGCACTCAATACCAGCCTTTCTATGTTTCCCTTAATTTGACCTAGGATATTACTAAAACCTCCTGAGTTATGTTTAATATCTGTGAAATGGGGAGCATGGGAGGATCTTTCCTGTAGATGCTTTGTGAGGAATGAATGAGATCATAGGTCTACAGTGTTCATGCAATGTTTGCTCTCCCCATCATTGCTAATGTAATTACAATTCTCAAAAGATGTATGAAGCACAGACTGGAGAAGGATACAATTTGAAACAGAGAAATTATTAAAATTTGTAATTGCCCACGCAAAATTGACAAACGTCTGAATGAGGCCAACAATGGCAGGAAATTTGCTCCCTTAAGTGGCATATGCTGAGAATACTGACTCAGCCAAATTATATTTGCAGGATTCTTAGGCAATCAAGAATTCTGAGCACACATTCCTCCCCTATGAAAACACAGCACTTGGAACATGAAATGCCTGGTCCCTGCCAGTTTCATGGCCAGCTGTGGGAGTAGCTGAGCTGGCATCCAGAACTGAGAGTAGGACACAGCATTCATGAGGCTGAGACAGTGAAGGTGACCATGTTTCAAGACCAGGATTGCCCCCAACCCTGCAAGAGCACTTGAGGTTGAAAGTCAGTCCATTCTCCTCTCAGGCTGGACTAAGCCATTGGAGTCTGCCAGCACCTCACAGGCAGGCTGGGGGTGGGGGGTGGGGAGCTTCTCCCCAGATGCAGACTGCAGAGGGAGGATGTGGGAGGGAGGTCTCTGTTTCCTTTGGAGCACATGAGTCACATGCAGGAGTGAGTGCAGTGCATTCAGCACAGTGCCTAGTGGTGGGTGGTGAACATTCATGCCTTTGTCCTTGGCATGAATGTTAACCACCCACCACTAGGTGGTTGTCTCAGCAGCAGCTCAGGGTGCCAGGCAGAAGCACAGATTGACACAGAAACTCTGTTCTCCAGGGAAAATCATTTAGCCTGGGCTCCAGGAGGGCCTTTTAATCCCTAGAGGCCAGGATGTAGCTGTGCACAGGGTCCAGACACCAAGAGATCTTCCAGCGTGTTGTGATGATGAGGGAGTCTGGCTGGGAAGGTGGACTGGCGGAGGTTTGCTGGGTGGGTGGAGTGATTACAGCCGGTCCAGGCCAGATTCCCACGTCCATAGGGCTTCTTCTGGCCAGTAGCAGCCCCAGAATCAGATGTGCTTGCACCGTGGCTGGGGAGCACAGTGTGTGCCTCAATGTGCTGCTCTCCACTTCTGCTGCTGTGGCTGATCAGCAACATCTGGTCTGGCCCAGAGCCGCTGCCTCTGGTGTGGAGAAAGTATCACTTATGAGATGCATAAAGGGAGCCTGGGAGAGAGCTGAGCTACCACCCTGCAGAGGCCCAGAAATATGGCTGGGGAGACATGTGATTTCCCAGTTGCCACAGAGATCAGGACTGCACCTATGACTTTCCCCAGGAGAGCAATGGCTCTTTACAAAATAGTGGCCCTGCAGTGACACACATGGCCACAGACGGCCAATGGCCCAGTACAGCCTAGTGCCAGCCTGTCCCCAAAGTGAACCCCAGGTCTCACCTTTGCTGTCTGTGCTTGGAAGGCCAAAGGGACAGGGACCTGGGGAGAGACAAGGATCAGGGAAGATGGGCAGGACTCCTGACTTGCATGTGGGCCCCTCCTCCAGGAGGTTCTCTCTGTGTGCACTGTCTTCCCTTTTCTGGAACCTCCACTGACCAAACTGTCCCTCTTCCCCACCAGTGTGGGATGAAACCTTCTCATCAGTGCCCTGGCCGCTGTGGGAGCAGCTTCTCCGTCGGAGACTGCCAATCTGAGGGGCAAAGACTGCAGTGCTGCTCTGTGTGTCCCTGCACTTGACAATCACCTGTGCATGTGCACACCCACTGCGCACGTGATTGTGGGGGCACTGTGTGCCTGGTGCTTGGCAGGTGTGCAAGTGTTGGCTAAAGTTGGCTAAAGTTAGATTCCGGTCCTTTCTGGTCAGGGACTGGGTCTTTAGCTGCTAACTCCTGGGTCTTTGGAAACTTCTTCCAATCTCCATTGTCACCAGGGCTTCTCTGTTGGCGTCCTGGCTGGAGGAAGCTGACCTTCCCAAGGAAGAGGCTGCCCTGGCTAAGGAAGGCTCTCCGGGATTTCAGGACTCCCTTCAAACAGATGCAAGTTTCAACTGCAAAGGAATGTCCTCGGCAGCCCCTCCTGGTGGTCAGTGCAGTAGACCCCAGCAGGTGTGAAGTAACATCTGTTCTATTAACAAGTGACCCTAAGTTCCACATTACATACGAATTTTTGTTTATTTGAATCTTATGTGTAGAGATGCTTTTCCATACATTTCTGTCATCTCAAAAGTGAGTGACTGTCGTTGCTAGCGCCTAACTGTCTCTTCACGGCCAACTGACAGGCAGGCCCTCCTCACCATGGCACCTAATCAGGTTGAGGCTGGAGAGCAGTAGTGGATACAGCAAAGATGCTTTGGTTTCCCTCTATCACCGCAGCAAGGCAAGGCATGTATTGGTACCAAAACATGCTTTAAGTTGAACACATTTAATTCAGCAAATCTGTGAGAAAGGCTATGAAGCCCTGAGTAGTTGGGATGTGTGATTCCAACCTGAGGGTGATTCATGGTTTCATCTGCAATATTTGCCTAACGTAAGTCCAAAGTTTATAAATGGCATTAGAGCTGGAAGCCACGTGCTAAGGGAGAAAAAGATTAAGTTTTGATTTAATGGAAAGAGTCTTCAAGGATCCACGTCTCCCTCAGTCTGTGAGGGGGATGCAAACTCCTGGTGTGCCTATGGTAGCCACATAACAATAGCAAGTCTCCCATAGGGAAGGTTGGTGGCAAGTGTGGCCTTTAAGTAGCATTGCTCTCTGGTCTCCAAGAAACCATGTGGCTGCCTGGAAAAAGAATATCCTCTCCTCATTTCAACAAGAGACACCCCCAGCTGTTCTCTGACAGCTTCAGCAAACAGAATTTTAACATAACCCATATTTCCACTTCACAGCTCCCAGAGTAGAGAGAACATATCCTCAAGGTCAGAGTCTGTCAGTTAAGGGTAAATGGGACATGTCGCTCTCTTTGGATGTGCAAGAAATGTCACTGGACCCCTCTACTTGTGCCACAAACTGCTATACAGACTAAGTGACTCTCTGGCCAGTCCTCTAGGTCCTTGGCATCAGGAAATCCATTTTCCCTGTAGGAGGATCATGCCAGCTCTCGGCGAGTGACAAGGACAATAGTGATAACAGCCACTCTACAATTTGGATGCTCTGTCAGGCCCTAGACAAGTGCATCGTTTATACACACAGCTCCTGCCCTATGAGGTTGGTGTCAGCATGGGGACTAACCCTCAGGGTTTATGTGACTTGCCCAGGTCACAGAGCCAGGTAGGGTGGCAGGGGAGGGGATATGTGGGTGCCTATCTAATATCAGATTCTGACTCTGGAAGCTGCTCCTTGACCCCCACCCACCATATCTGACAAGGACAGTCTGGCAGGGGATGGAGGGATGCGATTGGTGTCTGTCTCAGTGTTCTGAATTGGGGATGGTGGCCAGAGACTGTGGAGACCCAGGACCATTCCTGGGTCTGGGAGGGTGTCAGAGCATGCATGCCTCAGTGACAAAAAGGACCAGCTCCAGGTGGTGATCCTTATTTTCCTCCCCTAAACATACAGAGAGGTCTCACAGCCTGACATGTCTCCCTGGAAGTGCTGTCTCCACAGAGGACCTGCAAACGCAGAGGTTTATCCGCTATTGTCTAGTGTCCCACCTCTTGCTGGCAAGACCTGGGGGTTCTGGGTCTTACGGAGGAGCAGCCCCCAAAGTGGAAAGGTGTCCATCTTCTAGGTCAGACTCCCTCCTCCTATCTCCTCCCCTGCATGGTCACAGGGTGGGGAAGCTGCCAGTCTACAGGCCCTGGGAGGCACCATGGTCCTAGGAAGAGGGGTTCAGGTCTGAACTTTCTTTGTTCTACTAGGTGGACATTAGTGAACAGCCAGGCAGTGAGCTTACCTCCAGACACAGACTGAGGACCTGGAACACCACAGGCCTTACTGTAGGGGACATGCAGGGACACGCCAGGGCAGGCCTGGGAGGCAGTGTGGCTTGTTAGCAGAGCATGAGGCTCCAGACCCCATCTGCACTGACCAAACCTGTGCTCCCTGACAGCAGAGCTGTGAAAACTGGGCCAACCAGTCAAGGAGACATCAAGGGAGAAAACACGTAGACATGGAAAACTCAGTGACAATACATAGTTAAGAGTTGCCTCAAGGCAGGGACAGGAGACGAGCTCTTGTCCCTATCATGTCCTCCTTTCAGTATGGCCTCACGGCTGGCACCCTCAGCAGGCAAGGCAGGGTGTATCAAGTAACACAGACACGGAGAGGGCCAGTGGCTCAGCCACACTCACATAGGCCATGCCTGGGACCCGGCCCAGGTCCTCTGACCCTCTTCCCCAGCACTCCCTGCAGGGTCAAGTGCAGTCGATGGCCTTCCTCCATCTTGCCCACCCTCCTCTGGGCACGTCTTCTGTTGGTGTGTCCCACCCCCATGCAAGTTCACAGCAGACTCAGTCCTGGAATGCTCTGCGAGGCCTGGGTCCTTGTGCCAGTGTCCTGCTGCCTAAGGCAGACATTCCCTTCACTCTGCCTAATTATCTACCCCTCTTCATTCTTAACCCCCTAGCTTGTGCTACCTCCTTGGAACCCTTAGCCAGGACACTCCATGCTGTATCAGTTGCAGGGCAACTACTGCCTGTTTGGACTCCCCTCCTCACAGCAGGGAAAGAAATGTGAGAGTAAGAGTAAGAGAAACAGTCTATTGAGTAATTGGATATGCGATGGTGAAGTTTTGCATCCTGGGAACCATCTGTGGGGACCACTAGGTAGGGTGTTCATGTCAACCACAGGGTTTCCAGTTACTGTGGAAACTTCTAGAAACACTGAGCACCTGGCCTGGATCCCGGCAGGGAGCAAGATGTCTGTCTTAACTTGGTGGCTCCCCAGGAGGTTTCTGTCTCTGCTTCTCAGGATGGGAACAATGTGGAGTGACCACTCACCTCTGTGCTGTGGAAATACAGGTAGCTGGGCAGCCTTGAACTTCCCTCCCCTGACTTAGGGATAAGAAAGTGAACCATTGTTGGTGCCCCTGTAGCCTACGGTGTCCCATGGAGCAAGATCTGTGCCCACACCCTCAAGTGTTGGCTTCACAAGAACTGTGGTTTCATGGTTCCACCCTTCATCTGGTCTGCATAAACGTAAGGACCCTGACCTAGTTTCAGAATCAATTTTAGACCTATGAGGAAGAACAAAAATGCAGTATGATGTGGTTCCAGATACACAGAGAACCACAAAGAGATTGCAGACAGGTTGAGAAGGAGAATCAGAGCTGAACCCAGGTGGGTGGGGAGTTGGCTTTACTCATGGGATCACTCAGATGCAATGGTTTGTTCCAGGTTTGTACCAGGTGACCCCAGGCCAGCCTCTTAACCACCCTGAGATTTAGGTTCCTTTTTCCTATAAAGCGGTATACTATTTCAACTAATTGTAATACAAATTTCTGCCCTAGTTCCTTCCATAGGATAGTGAAAGGAGATTATCAATGTGAAACAGGATGCTTTTCTAAACAAAGGAGACTTCACAAACCCTGCAAAGTTAGTCCTGCTTAAGAAATGGCAAGACAATTGTTAAATCGCAAGATTTGGTCAAAATGTTAAATTCCAGAACTCTCTTTTTAAACCTTCCCTTGAAAGCAGATGAAGACATCTCCTAAATAAGAGAATAACACACACACACACACACACGTGCAAAAAAAAAAAAAAAAAAAGGAGAAAGCGTGTGTGCCTGTTTCTTTGTGAGTGTTAGAGACCACAACCACCCTGACAGTTTTGAACTGTGGGTTGTTCCTGTACAAATCCTGTTTCACAAATTCGATTCTGAAGCTGATTTTATTCAGACAACAATTGCCAATTTGCTCATTTGATTTAGAGTTGGGGATGCTTTCCTCTGCGGTATAATCAGGGGAACTGTTTTCATTTTGTTTCTATTTTAAGGGTTTAGAAGGTACAAGTTGAACTCTATTACGTGCATATACTATAAGGTGGTGGCATTAGGGTTTTGGGTGTGTCCATCACTTGGGTAGTGTCCATGGTACCCCAGAAGTAATTTTTCATCTCTCTAGGGGAACTGTTAAGAAAACATTATTCAGTGAAACTTGTTAAACATAGAAAGATAGATATTATTCAGAACAGTCACCATAGGTATTAATTAGGACCATTGCAATGGGAAGAGAGATTTGGCTTAATTCTGAGTATAGCAGGAGCAGTTGGGAATTGATAGCCAAAGAGAAGATGGGGTTGGTATGGAAAATTGCTGTTAATAAGAGGAAACATCAGGGATGAGAGGGAATTCTAGATAAGCCAAAGTAAGAAGATTCTTGCTGAAGGTAGGACAAGGTGACCGGACATCACCTGGCAGACAGTGGAGGATGAGGAAGCTGATCAGATATCCAGGATGGAGGAGGGCAGGTTCTTGCTAAACTGATTTAGCAGAGTTTTTACCAAAACTGGATTTAATATGAAAGTGTTTCCAGGAGAGGTTTCAAGGACCTGAGTAGAGTCTGATCAAGCATAGAACCTTTGTCAGAACTTGCCAGTGTGAAGATCCCTTGAACATGCCTGGGCTCCCCCAGGTTATGAAATGCCTCCTTGCTTGTAGTCAACAGGGCAGCTGCTGTCTGTGTAGGGCTGTCTAGAAGATTCCACTGCGACATTTCCAGACAAGGAGTCCAGGAGAAGTTGAGAAGTCCTACGATGCTCTAAGTACCTTTACAGTGACAAATACCCTGCAAGAAAACCTTGTCCAGGGTCCCACATTCTAGGCAGCTCTGGAAGTTTCCTTGAACTGGCTCCACACACTGGCCATCCCATGGTTCAGTTGCACGATGTTGGTTCATAATCCATTTTCCTATATCCTGGTGGAGGAAGGAGTCTCCCTCTCCAGCAGGGGCTTCCTGTGATGAGTATTTATTTATTTATTTATTTATTTATTTATTTTTGAGACAGAGTTTCACTTTGTTGCCCTCAGTAGACTTCCATGGCATCACAGCTCACTGCAACCTCAAACTCTTGGGCTCAAGTGATCCTCTTCCCTTAGACTCCCAAGTAGTTGGGAATACAGGTGCCTGCCACAATGCCTGGCTATTTTTAGAGACGGGGTCTCTCTATTGCTCAGGCTGGTCCTGAACTCCTGAGCTCAAGAAATGCACCCACCTCTGCCTCCTAGAGTACTAGGATTACAGGAGTGAGCCAGTGAGCCCAGCTGTGATGAGTATTTAAAAACTACACTCAGAGAGGTGTTTTCCTGAGATCTTCCCACCAGGGCTGTGTTTTGTTGGGGGTAATTTTGATTTCATCTTTTCTAAACTTTGTTCTGGATCAAAGGGATATCTGACATTCTTTAATGATTTACTTAGTCTTAAATCAATATTACTTCATATGAAATGTGCTCACTCTGTCGTGCAAAGGTTTGCTGGCATTTGCAATATTTATATCTCAGAATGTCAGTTGGGAAAAATGTGGCCACAGTTCAGAGCATTGGTGACAATATTTCTCTTCCTCATTCACTTACATACTCTTTATTCTATAAGAATTATTGAGTGCTTCTGTGTTCCAGTCTCTGCCTCAGCTACTGGGGCTTCAGAAATAACCCAAACCAGCAAAAGCTCTCACTACAATGGAGCTTGATTTCTACAAAGAACAGACAGATCACAGGTGAGTGAAATATGGAGCGTATCAGATGGTGATAAGTGGAAAAAAATAAAGCAGACAAAGTAGCCAGGAAGCGTTTAGAGTGAGGTTGGCCATTTTGACTGAGCCAGGCAGGTGTATGGATAGACTGATTTATTGGTACTTGGGGCTCACGCAACCACGCCCACTTGATGTCAAACATTGCTCTAGGCCAGTATTTTCCAACCCTTTATTTATTTATTTATTTTTCTCTCAGGACACTTCTTTCAAAAATAATTAAATTAATTATGTTAAAAAATTTTCTCAGCACACCTAATATCCTCTCACTGAGTACCAGTGTGCCGTGGCACACCAGTTGAAAATCACTGCTCTAGGCAAACAGGATCCAGAGGCTGGCAAGCTAGAGCCTGCTCCCCTCCTTGCCTCACACACAAAAGGCCACAAAATGGGATCACCAGGTGCTCACGTGATCATCACATCTTGGTTGTTCAAAGCAGGGCTGATTGACACCCAGAGGTGACACTTGGGCAAGCAGCACCTTTTAAATTCCTTTCTTCTTTTTTTTTTTTTCTAATTTTTATTAAATCATAGCTGTGTACATTGATATGATCATGGGGCATCATACACTAGCTTCATAAACCGTCTGACACATTTTCATCACACTGGTTAACATAGCCTTCCTGGTATTTTTTTTAATTATTATGCTAAGACATTTACATTCTACATTTACTAAGTTTCACATATATCCTTGTAAGATGCACCACAGGTGTGATCCTTCCTGCCCCCTCCCTCTACCCCCCTCCCCTCTCCCTTCCCTCCCTTTCCCCCTTCCCCCTATTCTTAGGTTGTAACTGGGTTATAGCTTTCATGTGAAAGCCCTAAATTAGTTTCATAGTAGGGCTGAGTACATTGTGTATTTTTTCTTCCATTCTTGAGATACTTTACTAAGAAGAATATGTTCCAGCTCCATCCATGTAAACATGAAAGAGGTAAAGTCTCCATCTTTCTTTAAGGCTGCATAATATTCCATGGTGTACATATACCACAATTTATTAAT
>CAUYPK010007866.1:0-20932 GCA_963574355.1 Loris lydekkerianus | reverse complement strand
CCCCCTCCCTCGTCTCCCTTTCCCCCTTTCCCCTATTCTTAGGTTGTAACTGGGTTATAGCTTTCATGTGAAAGCCCTAAATTAGTTTCATAGTAAGGCTGAGTACATTGGGTACTTTTTCTTCCATTCTTGGGATACTTTACTATAATCTCATATAGAAGAGATTCTGTGCCTTTTGAAGCCACTTCATCCCTTTCGGGAATCCTTATAAGATGAATATTGGTTTTCTTTGAATTATCCCAGAGCGCTCTGAGAGAGTTATCTGTTTTGGCCCTCCATTTCTCTTCCTCTTTGAGAGTTTGGGAGCGTTCAAAAACTTTGTCTTCAATGTCAGAAATCCTTTCTTCTGCTTGCTCCATTCTGTTACTAAGGGATTCTACTGTGTTTTTCAGATCTTTGAGGGCTGCAACTTCTTATCTCAATGTGTCAAAATCTTTGGTCATTTGGTCTTTGAATTTGTTGAATTCTTGAGTTATATTTTGGGTTACTGCTTGGAGTTCTAATTTGATCTTATTTGCTATCCAGATTCTGATTTCGATTTCTGACATCTCAGCTATTTGTTTGTGCATGGGGTCTTGTGCTGTGTCTGCCCCATTGATCCTTGGGGGAGTTGATCTACTCTGGTTATTCATATTGCCAGAGTTTTTCTGTTGATTTTGCCTCATGATTGTTTTTCACTGTTGCCTCTGGCCATCCTCAGATTGGGGAGGTATCTCTCCAAGAATAAACCCCAGCAGAATCACTCTATTGTTGCTGGATCTTTGTAGGGAGTGACCCTGTGTAGTTTCTCTGGGGCTGCTCCAGCTAGGGAGTTCTGGTTGTGGAAGCAGCTCCGGTGTGTGACACACCCGGATCCAACAACAGGGCGGGAGGTGGTGCGCATGGTTCTGGGAGTGCCTGGCACCCAGTGACTTTGGCACAGATAGCCCTAGGCTCCAGCAGTCTCTGGCCAGGAGAAGGGCTTTACGCAGAGGCAGGGAGGGCTCCAGAGGGCACGCGGCTACCAGAGTTCCTGGCCAGACATCCCGGCCAGTGTGAAGGCTTGGAGGGAACAGGAGGGAGGACTCAGGGTTGCATGGCTCCTGCAGTTCCTGGTCAGGGCATGCGGAGGCCAGGTGGGTGCGGGTCGCGGGTCAGGGGTTGGGGCACAGCTCTTATGGAGGTCTGGGTGGTGCCTAGCCCAGGAGTTTCAGGTTGCTATGAGCTGTGACATCATAGCACTCTACCCAGGGCAACAGCCTGAGGCTCCAGTGTGCCCAAACTGTCTCACTCTGCCCCTAAGGATTAAGGCTGTAAGGTAGCTCCATCCCTGTCTTTAGGCTGCACAGTCACTAGGTTACTAGGTCCCAGCGGATCCTTGCTCTGGGACCCTGAGGGCGGAGCTTGCTGCAGCAGTTCTCTCACAATGGCTTCCTGTATCCAGCTTAGTCGCTCAGTCTGGGGCCCCAGACAATGCCCAAAGTTCTCCACACTCCTGCTCAAACTCTCCCCAAGGCAGTTCAACTGAGTGCCAAGTCCTAAAACACCAAAACAGTTCACAGGTAAGGCCTTTTCGGTTTGCAGTCTCACTGCTGCTTGTATTTATGGTTGCCGGTGGGATTAGGTCAATCAAACACACGCAACCACTTGCCAGTTTTCCACTGTTTTTGTCCTCCTCTTGGGATCCAGAAGTCCCTTGCTGACTCCTTTTATCCTCAAAGGGATGATTATAGGCAGATCCCACCAGCCAGAGATGCCTGGAGTCTTATCTCCTCAGACTCACTGTGCCCAGGGAAGCTGTTACTCGGCCGCCATCTTTAATCTCCAGCAAAGATTTTATCTGATCAATATATCAATATCAATTGGGACACCATTATGCTGACAGAGAGTCCTGTATCCCTAAATGTTACAATGGACTCAGTTAAAGGAAATTCTAAGCTTGTAATTTTTTAAAAAAGAAAATTTAATTTAAAAATCAGAATCAGTAAGTTTTAATTTTTGGTAAAATAAAGAATCATTTCCTCAAACATTAGATTTAACCCACTCTAAATCTCCATTAGGCCCTGCCCTTAGTCATTCTAAATTCTTCCTAAATGTCTACCATGGAACTTTGTAATAATTTTCCTTCCTTCCTTGAAATCAGATTATTTCAATATTATTTCTCATTTTCAAAGTACACAGCACAAACATAAAAGTTATCTTACTAAAATTAAATCTTTGAGGGCAGTGCTTTTTGCTCAGTGGGTAGGGTGCCAGCACCATATATCAAGGGTGGAGTGTTCAAACCTGGCCACAGACAGCTAAAACAGCAGTGGCAACTGCAATAAAAAATAGTCCGGCATTGTGGCGGGCGCCTGTAGTCTTAGCTACTTGGGAGGCTGAGGCAAGAGAATTGCTTAAGCCCAAGAGTTGGAGGTTGCTGTGAGCTGTGATGTCACAGCACTCTACCGATGACAACCTGAGACTCTATCTCAAAACAAACAAACAAAAAAATTAAATCTGTGAGAGAACTGGTTTTATTTTTTTAAAGTTTTTAAATTTCAGATTAATATGAGGGTATAAACGATTAGGTTACAATGTTAACATTTGTTAGGTAAGAAATAGACTGGGGTTTTAGCGGTGAGGTTAAAGAATGATAGTTTAGTATACTGGGAGAAATAGTTACAATGACACGAAGTTGTTCATGAAGCACTTTAAGCACAAATTAAACATTGTATAAGTAAAAAAAATCATCCCTCTGGTGAATAAGGATTAAGTAAGTCCTAATAGAGATATGCAGTTCTCAAGGATGGTCCATCTAATGTCTTACTCTCACTCGAGCTAAAATTTCAAGTTGAAAGGTTAAAGAGAATCACTTGAGCACAGGAGTTTGAGGTTGCTGTGAGCTGTGATGCTACAGCACTCTACTAAGGGTGACAAGTGACGCTCTGTCTCAAAAAACCAAAACCAAAACAAAACAAAACAAATTTATTTCTCCTAAATTGCCTATTATGAAAAAAAAAAAGTATCCTTGCTATTGATCTAAAGAGAGAGAGAGATCTGCCTGAAGCAGGGTTCTAATCCAGCATCCTTTTTTCTGAAACGCAGTGAGTGACCCCTGCAGGCAACTGGAAAAATATATCCTGCTGCTTTCAGGAGTGAAGAATTAGAAAGCACATTTTTCCATATAGAGAAGATTTTTTTGAAGTTTAATCAGGGTGAATTAAAACATTTAATTTTATTTTCCTTTGAGACAGGGCCTCCCTTTTGTGCCCAGCTAGAGTGCAATGGCAGCATCACAACTCACTGCAGCCTCTAACTCACAGGCTCAAGCAATCCTCCTGACTCAGCCTCCCAAATAGTTGAGACTACAGGCATATGCCACCAGATGTGGCTAATTTTTTGTAGAGATGAGGTCTTCTTATGGTCGCCAGGCTGCTCTTAATCTCCTGGGCTCAATCAATCCTCCCATCTCAGCCTCCCAAAGTGCTAGGATTATAGGCATCAGCCACCATGCCCAGCCTTTAATTTTAAAATTGGTTTATTGAACCTCAATTCAGTTAGGTAATAGTAGGTAAGGATATCATACGATGCTAGGGGAGACAGACACATAACACTCAACATTTAAGTGTCATTGAGCTTATAATCTAATAGTGAATGAAAGATGAGTGCTAAAATAACTGTAATACAAAGTAGAATGGGTGAAAAGATTTAGGAGTGACACAACTACTTAGGAATTTTGGTTAGGGTGTTCAGAAAAGCCTACTACATTCAACAGACATTGAATACCTCCTATGTATCAAGCACTGTGCTAAAGGGTAAGTAAGAACACACCCTCTCTTTTTAGGCACTCTCAGTATGGTAGGGAAGATGATACATAAACAGGAAAATTCTGTACAAAGTAGTAGGTGGATTATTAGAATTAAACACAAATGAGGGGAACTAACTCAGCCTCTAAACTGAGAGGACAGAAAAAGCTGCCTAGGTACAGAAAGTAACACCTGTGCTGATTCTTAAACAATGGGTAGGAAACATTCTGGTTTGGCATCATAAACCTACTTCAGCCCTTTCCTCCCACTGATTACAAACCAAAAATTCAAGTGGCAGGTAACTGAGGATCTAAAAAGAAATAAGTAAATACAAGATTGTGGAAGAGAGTCATACTCACAAAGGAAAATTACTAGCTATGAGTTTCCTGGTTTTTCTTCTTTCTTTTCTTATGGTTTTGTGCTGAGGAGAGCCCCTCACTGGGAACTGTTAGGGAGCATGGGTAGCTAAAACTCTAATAGAAATCTTATGTTTTGGGTCTAAGGAACTGAGATAAGGAGACTCTGTGAGTTGGAAAGTGAGTGGGGAGGACGGAGAAGAGCAAGATAGAGAAGATGATCCCCGATTTTGTGTAAGAATCCAGGCAAGTCTCAAAGCCCTTGCTATGCTGTATGCAAAGACCCCAGTCAGTATAGTAAGGGCTTTGAGAACTGATCTGAGTCTCAGACTAACCCCTGAGTGGTGTGTGTTCAGGACAGATCCAGAGCAGTATGGCAGGGGCTTTCAAAAGCGAACTGAGATTGGAATCACCTGTAAAAAACAATATAAAAGTTGAAATCTGTATTTAATCAGGTTGATTGCCTGCTGGGGGGGAAAAAAAAGAGTCAGCTTTTGCCAGAGGAGGATTTTAACAGGACCCAGAGTCTGGCCAATATAACTGTCATGATGTGCAGGATAAAACAGAAAATCACCTGCATACAAAGAACCAGGAAAGTTTGACCAAATCCTAAAAGAAAGGAAAAAAAAAAAATAGGAACCCTGAGATAACACAGATGTTGGCAATATCAAAGACTCCAAAGCAGCTATTATATGTTCCATGAGGTCAAGATAAAGATGCTTGAGATAAATGTTGAGATGGAAGTTTTCAGCAGAGAAACAGAAACTAGAAAAAGAATCCACTAGACATTTTTTTTTTTTCTTTTTCTACCCACTAGACATTTTTGAATGGAAGAGTACAACATCTGAAATTAAAAAATTTGCTGGATGGGTGCAACAGTCCAATGGAGATGGTGAAGGAAAGAGGCAGTGAACTTGAAGATTAATGAACAGCAATTATCCAATCTGAAGAGCAGAAGAGGGGAAAGGATTGGGAAAAATGGAACATAGATGCATCAGGCACCTGTGGAATAATATCAAAAAGTCTAATACAAATCATTAGAGAAGAAAGATATTGAGGCAGAAAAATTATTTGAGGAAATAATGGCTAAACACTTCCCAAATTTGGTGAAAGACATAAATTCACAGATCCCAGAGGCTTGGTGAGTCCCAAACAGTTAAATTCAAAGAAAACCATGATAAGAAATACCAAAATTAAACTGCTGAAAGGCACAGATATAAAAAATCTTGAAAGCAGCTAGAGAAAAATGAAACATTAGACACAGAAGAATAATGATGATTGACCACAGAGTCCATGGTGTGCAAAAGACAGTGAGCAATATCGTAAGGTACTAAAAAGAAAGAGCTGCTAACCCAGAACTCTATATCCAGTGAAAATATTTTCAGGAAAGAAGATGAAATCTAGGTATTCTCTTAGAAGGGATACTTAGAAATTTTTTGCCAGCAGACCTGCTCTAAGACAAACAGTGAAGGAAGTTCTTTGGGCAGAGGGAAAGCTGGATCTTTAGAATTAAAGGAAGAGGAATAGAAAAGTGCAAGTATCTGGTTTAATCTAAAAGACTCTGCTTTTCTCTTAAATTCTTTAAAATATTATCAAAAAGATAGGAAGAAGGCAGTGCTATTATTTAGGAGAGACTAAGCCGTTGAAACAAAAAATTAGTGATTTCAAAAGCAAAGATTTTTTCTCACAAAACAGTCAGAGGAAAGAGTTCCAGGTTGACAGGTAGCTCTGTTCAATACATCTTACAGTTTATGGGTCTGCAGTTCCCTAAGGCTTTGTCATCACCTGAATGGTGGAGACTGTGTCACAGCCAAGTCCAGGTTACAATGGGGAAGGAGGAAGATGGTTTGGCGGAAGAAATGTCTTTTTTTTTTTTTTTTTTTAGAGGTAAGAGTCTCAAGCTGTTACCCTGACTAGAGTGCTGTAGCCTCACAGCTCACAGCAACCTCCAGCTTTCGGCCTTAGGCGATTTTCTTGCCTCAACCTCCCGAGTAGTTGGGACTACAGGCGCCCTCCACAATGACCAGCTATTTTTTGTTGCAGTTTGGTCAGGGCTGGGTTTGAACCCACCACCCTCAGTTTGGGGCCAGCGCCCTACTCACTGAGCCATAGGTGCTGTCCACATCAGTGTCTTAAAGCCTGGGCTTTTCTGCTCCCCTTCTATTGGTGTCCTGAGGGGCATATCAGGCTGGGAAATATAGTGGAGCTGGGCAGCCCTGTGCTGGTTACAACCTGATTCTTTAGGAAGAAAGGGAAAATGGACTTCAGTGAACAGCTAGCAGTCTCTGCCACAGCAGTTGAAAGAAAGGGGGGACATTACACACAGAGTATGGTTAAAAGTAAGAGTGTGCCAGGAGAGGTGGCTCATGACATAATCCTAACACTCTGGGAGTCCAAGGCAGGTGGATTGCCTGAGGTTCCAGATCAGTCTGAGTCAGAGCGAGACCCTGTCACTAAAAATAGCTGGGCATTGTGGCAGGCACCTGTAGTCCTAGGTACTTGGAAAGCGGAGGCAAGAGAATCATTTGAGCCCAAGAGTTTGAGGTTGTTGTGAGTTGTGATGCCACAGCATTCTACCAAGGGCAGCAAAGTGAGACTGTCTCAAAAACAAAAAAGGTAAGAGTGAGAAACATACATGGTGTGTAAAGAACGAATAGCAATTTTGATGTTGCAATGTAAATAATGAGATGGACACAGTAAGAGATGAAGTTAGAGAGGTGAGCAGGGACAAATGAAGTTGTTTATTCCTAAGGAAGAGTTGAAGGGTTTTAAGTAGCTTTTTAGTTAGATGCTCAGGGAAATACAGTCAGGCTCAGAAGAAGGAATGGAGGAAGGAGGCGAGCCATGCCACTTAATGGCAGCACTTGCACCACATTTAGACCAACAAAGCCCCCACAGAAGGAAGGGATCTCTACTGCCACATCTGCTAACAGGAAGGGAATTGGGCCAAAGATTGCCCAACAAGGACAGACTGTCCAAGGCCCCTTATCACTGATGCCATCAGAGAAGTCACTGGACCATATTCTGTTCTATGGAATTGTCACAGGAAGGGAGTGGGTCTCCAGACTGGATCATGGTACAAGAATGAAGGAGCCTTCTCCCATCAGCAGAGCTGAAGCCCAGGGTAACCCTCCTGTGGCAGGCAGGCTAAAACATTTTCTTCTTAATACTAGGGCTGCCTACTCTGTCCTCCTTACCTATTCTGCAAAACTGAGTGTTCAATCTTGGATGGTCACCAGAGTCTCTAGGGTTCCCATCAAACCATCCTTTACTCTCCCTTTGCTTTGTTTGTGGGAGGATAAGAACATTGGCATTCATTTCTAGCAGCTCCTACTTGTCAGATCAACCTGCTAGGATGTGACTTGCTTTCTAAACTTCAAGTGTGGATTTCTTTCTAACCTCAGGAGGAACTCAGCCTCATAGGCCTCTTAACAGATTCAGAGCTCTTGGGCAAAGATCAACAGGTGGGGAGGCATTGGGACATTGGATCCCTGGGTTGTGGCAGAATGGCTCAACTGGCTATGGCCCATCTCAAACTGCAGCAGGGATGTCCCCCTGTTAAACAATAGCCCTTGCAGATTGAGCCCTGAGCAGGTCTTGAGACCCTTATAGAAAATGCCTAGTTTCGGGTCTCCTTATAATACCCCTATTTTGCCTATCTGGTAAAAGGTCAGTAGTTACTGATTGGTGAAAGACTTAAGTGCTGTCAATGAGGTGGTGGTGCCTTTGCACCCTGTGGTGCCCAGTCCTTATATGTCACTAGGCAACATTCTCCCAGAAACCACCTATTATAGAGGACTAGACATAAGAGATGCTTTCTTTTGCATCCTTCTTTAACCTGACTTCCAAAATTTGTTTGCTTTTCAATGGATCCCCCTCCAAACACACCCCACCAAGTAACCTGGATGGTGTTGCCACAAGGGCTCCAGGATAGCCCTCATCTTTTTGGGCAGCCCTTGGGAAAGATCTAGACAACCAGCAATTCCGCTGGGGTGTGATGCTTCAATGTGTCAATGACCTACTAATATACTCCCTGAGCTTAGAGGAAGTGCAGGAGGAACATGCCATTTGAGTCCTACAGTTCCTGGCTGACAACGGGTACAAGGTGCCACATCCCAAAGCCATCTGGATCAACCTACGGTGACCTACCTGGGGCTTGTTCTCACCTTGGGAAAATGATAGCTATCCCTGGATCGTATCCAGGCTATGGTGCACCTACCTGAACCCACTCTGGGCCCTTTCTACACTCTTTTCTTGGGCTTGTGGAGTTTTGTTGAATTTGGATGCCTAATTGTGAGCTTCTGGCTAATCCCCTTGATAAAAGCCTAAATAGAAACAGTGATAAGGAACCTCTGATATGGGGACTTGAACGAAAACAGACTGCTCAGGCATTAAAGAAAGCTTTGCTCTAAGCCCTCGCCCTGGGCCTACCACCTTCTCAGAAAGTCTTTTTATATGTACTTGAGAGGGGATAGCCCTAGAGGTGTTAACACAGCTTTGGGGGCCACAATTATTTATCAAAGAAATTGGGCCCCACAGCTGCAGGATGGTCTGCCTGCTTGTGGGTGGTAGCACCCATATCTTACTCTTCAGTGGCTAGAGGCCACTAAATTCACTGTGGGAGCTTCCTTAATTAGAACCTCCCACTGGACCTCTGAGCTCCTGCAGGGAAGGGTGACAAAATGGATTTAGGATAGACACCTATTAAAGTTCCAGGTTATGTTTACAGAAACCCCTGCCTTTAAGATTGAAGCCTGCCACTCTTCTTCCAGAAGAGATGACGGGAACCAAGTCTTCTCTCATCCTGAAGGTTTTCTATGTGCTTTAATTGTTGTGTCCATAGCTACACATAAGCTTTTAGCCTCATCAGGTCCCACCTATTTATGTCAGTTTTTGCTGCAATCTCCAATGGGGTCTTCTTCATGAAATCTTTCCCCAGACCAATATCGTCAAGAGTTTTTCCCACACTTTCTTCTAGAAATTTTGTCATTTCATGTCTTACATTTAAATCTTTTATGCATCGTGAGTCAATTTTGTAAATGTTGAGAAGAGTGAGTCCAGTTTCAGTCTTTTTGCATGTGATGAACAAGTTCTCCCGGCACTCCATTCCCCATCTTTAACAAAACTCTTGCCTCAGTAAGCCTCTGATGGACTTGAGGAATGGGACTGAGGGAGATCTGCCCAGGGAAGATAGTGGTGGAGCATGATTTCTTTGCAACTGCATAGTAGCCTGCTTGGTTAGTGCATAGTTTACAGGTTACAAATCTGACAAAGGGCAGATAACCAGAATCTACACAGAACTCAAACTAATCAGCAAGAAAAGAGCAAACAATCCCATTTATCACTGGGCAAGAGAAATGAACAGAACCTTCTCCCAAGAGGACAAATTGCCAACAAACACATGAAAAAATGCTCATCATCTCTAATCAGAGAAATGGAAATCAAAACCACCTTGAGATATCACCTAACCCCATGAGAAAGCCCACATCACAAAGTCCTAAAGCTGCAGATGCTGGTGTGGATGTGGAAAAAAAGGAAATATTTGTTCACTGTTGGTGGGATTGCAAACTAATACAGCCATTTTGGAAAGAATTTTGGAGAATCCTAAAGAGCTAAAAGTAGAGCTTCCATTTGACCCTGCAACTCATCACTATGTATATACTGAGAAGAAAAAAAATCATTTTACCACAATGACATTTGCACTAGAATGTTTATCACAGCTAAATTTACAATTGCTAGGATGTGGAAACAACCCAAGTGCCCATCAACTCACAGATGGATAAATGAACTATGGTACATGTATACAATGGAATACTATGCAGCCATTAAAAGAAGGGAGACTTTATATCTTTATACCTGGTTGGATTTGGAGAACATCCTCCTAAGTATCACAAGAATGGAAAATCAAGTATCCAATGTATTCAGTACTAATATGAAACCAGTAGATGAACAACTACTGCTCACAAAGAGAAAAACACAACTATATTCAAGTAATGGGGGTAGGGGGAGGAAGGAGGAGAGGGGAGAGAGAGGAGATGTGCTCTCACCTAATGGGCACAGCGTAGGGGTATATGGCACATCTCCTGGGTGAAGGACTCAACTATTACTTGGACTTTGCCTAATAAATGCAACTAACATAAATAAATGGGACCTAATGAGGCTGAAAAGCTTCCGTACAGCTTTTGCCACCTTGTATTAATTTAAATTAAAAAAAAAAAAAAAGATGAGGGGGCCTGGCATAGTGGCTCATGCCTGTAATCCTAGCACTCTGGGAGGCCAAGGAAGGTGGATTGCTTGAGCTCAGGAATTCAAAGCAAGCCTGAGCCAGAGCTCTAAAAATAGCCAGGTGTTGTGGTGAGTGCCTGTAGTCCCAGCTACTCAGGAGGCTGAGGCAAGAGAATTGCTTAAGCCCAGGAGTTTGAGGTTGCTGTGAGCTATGTCACCACAGCCCTCTACAAAGGGTTGACAAAGTGAGACTGCCTCAAAAAAAAAAAAAAAAATTATATATACATATAGTGACCAAAAGTCTAGGAGTGCTGGAGACCCAGGCTTTAAAGAAAATACATCTGCTAGTTAGCCAAACTCATAGCCCTAACCTGAGCTCTCCAGTCTACTTTTTTAAAAGAAAGCAAATTATTTGCTTTACCTTTGTGAAACCCAGAAAGCTTTTTTATTTCATTTTTTTCACTGTATTTTATTATTTATTATTCTTTAGATATAATGTTTATTTCAGAATATTATGGGGTAGACTCTAAATATGCTTACATGGTGTTACATACTCATGCATCTATTTTTTTGTTTTTGAGACAGGTTTTTACTTTGTTACCCTCGGTAAAGTACTGTGCCTCATAGCTCACAGCAACCTCAAACTCTTGGACTCAAGTGATCCTCTTGCCTCAGTGTCTCAAGTAACTGGGACTGCAGGTGCCTGCCATAACACCTGCCTATTTTTTAAAGACAGGGTCTCACTCTTGCTCAGGCTGGTCTCAAACTCTTGAACTCAAGTGATCCACCTGCCTTAGCCTCCCAAAGTGTTAGGATTACAGGTGTGGGCCACCGCACCCAACCTCCGTGCATCTATTTGGGGAGAGCTGGCATTCCTTACCACTCTAGGAATGCCGATTAAGTATGGGAAACAGATTCATGTGCTTTTACAAGCCATTCAGGAACCAGCTGAGGTGGCAGTCATCCATTGTAAGGGACATCAAAAGGGAGCTGATCTAATAACTCAAGGAAATAGGACTGCAGATACGGCTGCCAAAGGGGCAGCCCTGGGAAAACTGTTTCCTAACCTAGTAAGGGCTCTAGTCCCTTCTAATCCTAATTTATCCATTCTAGCTTATCCCACCTCACAAATATCTGATGGGTTGACTAGAGGATACCACTTGAGACCCTCTGGATGATTAGTCAAAGGAAACCTCTATCTATTACTGGCTAAAGAAGTAAAAAAAACTTGATAGAAGTTCCCATAATACTACCCACTTCAACCCAAAGCCACTTAGACATCCCTAGAACAACATTTTGTATTTCTTTTACTATTCTCCACCATTAAACACATAACCTCACTTTGTACCACCTGCCAAACTAACAACCCTCAAGAGGCTTTGAGAACAAACCTTGCCTCTCTGGCCCCCCAAAAGAGGACATATTCCAGCAAGGACCAGCAGGTACATTCCACCCAAATGCCTCCCTGTACAGCAGGGTTGTCCAACCTTTTTTAAAATTCTCAGCCAACCCCACTAGCCTCACACTGGAAAAATAAGAATTGTCTTGGGCCACACAGTAAATACACAAACACTAATGAAAGCTAATTAGCAAACAAACAAACAAACAAAAAAAAAACCAACTGTCAATGCATACTTTTCACGATTCACACACCACAGATACGCATAAAAAGTCCTCACAAAATTAGCATGCAGCCCAAGGGCCACAGGTTGGACACCCCTGCTGTAGAGAATTCAAGAACTTGTCAACACTTTTACTTGTTAGGTTGAAGGTTTCCCTTGCAGGACTGAAAAGGCCTCTGACATTCCCTGAAGACTTCTGGAGGACATTACCTTGTTTTGGACTTCTCTACTCCTTAAAGAGTGGCGGGAGGTGGCATCTGCAACTGGAGTCTTTCCAGGCCAGTGCTTGCTTCCGGCGTCCCTCCACCCCTCCCCTCCCTTCCCGCATCCCTCTCCCTAGCTCTTGGCCCCGCTGCTCTTCCTCCCTTCCTCCCTCCCCCTATCCCAGGCCCCCTCCCTTTCTCGTCCCAGCCAGCTGTGCCGGGTGTCTGCTGGCCGCTCTGCGCCTGGCGCTCCAGCAGTGATGGAGGTGCCCCAGCCGGATCCCTCCCCGGGTTCGGCTCTCAGTCCGGCCGGCGTGCGCGGTGGAGCCCAACGTCCGGGCCACCTCCCGGGCCTCTTGCTGGGTTCTCATGGCCCCCTGGGGTCCCCGAAGCGCGCGGCCGCTTCCTCGCCGGTCACCACCCTCACCCAGACCATGCATGATCTCGCCGAGCTCGGCAGTGAGACTCCAAAGAATCAGAGAGGGAGCTTGCTTTTCCACGGCCGGCTGACATGCTTATCTTTGTCACGACGGGCATCTGAATCCTCCATGTCGTCTGAGTCCTCTGAATCTTCTGATGCAGGTCTGTGCATGGATTCCCCCAGCCCCATGGACCCACAGATGGCAGAGCAGACAGGCCATTGAGGCAGCCAGCCGAGTCATTAGAAGTGAGCAGTTTGCCATCCGACGCTTCCAGTCCATGCCAGATGGGTTTGTGTTCAAGATGCGTGGAAGCCCACCCACCCCAACTCTGCCCATTCTCTGGCAGAGTGGGCCCGCCGCAGGGAAGCTTTTGCCCAGAGGCCAAACTTGGCCCCCCGACTTGACGTGTCTCACCCCTGAGCAGAGGATGGAAGGAGAAGAACTGAGACCCCTGGCCGGGTGCCACCTCTCCCTGAGCCCTGCTGAGAGGGCTGCTGAGGAAGATGATGGATTTGTGACATCCTGGAGAGGGACCTGAAGGACAATGATGTAGTCCCTCCAGGCATGGAGAGCCTCATTAGCGCCCCATTGGTCAAGACCTTGGAAAAAGAAGAGGAGCAGGACCTCATCATATGCAGCAAGTGCCAGCGCTATTCCACTCTCGTCCATGCCCTGCAGCGTGATCCGGCCCATCCTCAAGAGGCTGGAGCGGGCCCCCAGAACCGGATGAGCCTGTTCAGAACAAGCGGAGGAAGAGTGTGAACCCTCTGCAGGAGCAGCAGGAGCCGGAGGAACCTAAAGCCCGTGTCCTCCGCTCGAAGTCTTTGTGTCATGATGAGATGGAGAGCATCCTAGACAGTGACCACCGAGAGCTGATTGGAGATGACTCCAAGGCCTTCCTTCTACAGACTGTGGATGGAAAACAGCAAGACCTCAAGTACATCTCACCAGAAACAATGGTGGCCCTATTGACAGGCAAGTTCAGCAACATCGTAGAGAAGTTTGTGATTGTGGACTGCAGATACCCCTATGAATATGAAGGCGGACACATCAAGAATGCTGTGAACTTGCCCCTGGAGCGTGATGCCGAGGCCTTCCTGCTGCAGAGCCCCCATCGTGCCCTGCAGCCTGGACAAGAGACTCATCGTCATTTTCCACTGTGAATTCTCATCTGAGCTCGGGCCCCGCATTTGCCGCTTCATCAGGGAACAAGACCGTGCTGCCAATGACTACCCTAGCCTCTACTATCCCGAGATGTATATCCTCAAAGGCGGCTACAAGGAGTTCTTCCTACAGCACCCGAACTTCTGTGAACCCCAGGACTACCGGCCCATGAACCATGAGGCCTTCAAGGAGAAACTAAAGACATTCCGCCTCAAGACACGCCGCTGGGCTGGGGAGCGGAGCCGGCGGGAGCTCGGTAGCCGGCTGCAGGACCGATGAAGGGCCTTGTCAGTCCTGCCACTTCCCTTGCCTTGTGAGGCCTGGCACCAGCTGCCCTGTGGACTTGCAGGGCCGATGGCCTGCTGGAAGCCCCACGTGCTATTCAGGGGAGAGACGGTGTGGGTGTCCCGTTGGTCTACCCCAGCCCCAATTCCCCTGTCTCACTCCAGTCTGTGTACTTGTGCCACCCACCCCCACCCTGGAAGAGTCCAGCCTGTTAAGCTGGGTTAATACCAGCTTAAAGGCAGTATTTTTTGTCCAGTAGAAGTCCTTTTGCTTCCTTGTTTGGGTTAACCCTTTGTCTCCCTATGCCAAGAAAAGCCCTTTGTGTATATGTCAGCTGAGGCTGGGGAAGATCCACCACCCCTGAGGATGGTTCAGAGCTGAACTCCTCACTGGCCTGGAAGTCAGCACCTGCCCTGGGTTTCACCTAGTCAGCGCTGTCCCCTACCCTCTGCAGGAGTCATGGGTGTGTCTGCCATGCTGTCCCTTTCTCTCTTCCTCTTTCCTGTCCCTCCATACAAGCACCACTGCCATAAACGTAAGCTCTTACTCTTTCCTGTTTCAGTGTTACCTTCGTGCTTGATTTGTTTGACTTTTTTGCCCATCTCAGGATACTTGAGTAGGTTGTTTAGGCTCTACCTGTCAAACATTGATTATTCACCTGGTCCCAGTTTTGTTGCCCCAGAACAAGATATTATTACCCTTGGGGACTCTCAGAGAGCCTACTGGAAGCCCAGCCCTTACTGCTGTGAACCCTGGGGCCTAACTGGTCAGAACTTGCTGCTGTCTTGTCATAGATGGATGGAAGGAAGGATGGATGGGTGGGTGGCCATGGATGCACAGTGCCTTGCAAACACAAATTTGATACAAGCATTTTGGTGAGCATGACAGATTGCAGGAGGAATGTACATGTATCTGTCTGTGTAGACAAAAATCTTTACACTTAGGGTTTGGAAATATTCAAGAGGAAATACAGAAGCAGCTTAATTAAGGACTGAGCAGCCTCTGGATTCTGAATCTCAAGATGGGGGAAGGGCTGTGCTTGAAGGCCCTGATGAATCATCTGTTCAAACCTTGGTTCAATAAAGCACTAAGCAAGTTGAAAAAAAAAAAAAAAAAAAGAGTGGCAACAGTCCTGCCTTTGCTTCACAGTCGTGTAGGGAGTCTCTAGGACCCTGCAGGTCTCATAATACCTGCATTGTGCCTGGAGGCCTCAGTCATTAGGTCAGGTGGAGCAAGATAACCAGAGCCTTAATCTTGCCTGTACAAGATGACCCAGAAGATTGGGTCAGTTGGTTAAAATGTCTTCTAGTCACTCTTTTATATTTATGCATTGTAACTAAAGCTCCCTTTTCTTTGAATGCTTTTGAAATACCATATGGGTAACCTTTTGCTCTGATCACTGTGGACTTTGATTTTCAGGAAATGGCTGGACACCAACATACCCTCAGGTAGCTCAGTTCCTGCAGACATTACAAGAACACTGCCCAGAGACCCTTTCTCCTCTGGTCCTCTCTGTCAGCTGGGGTACTTAGTGCTCATCAGTGGAAGTATGAGTCCACCACATCCCAGCTTATCCAGGTGTGGAAAGCTGGGTCTTATCTGGTGGCACTTTTTACCCCAACCACTGTTAAGGTCTCAGGGATACCTACTTGGACCCATCATTCTCGAGTGACGGACCAAATGAAAGTCATTTGATCCCTACGGAAGAAGACTCCAAAACCAGAGGCAAATATTCATGTCCTCCCTTGGAGGATCTCTGGTACCTGTTCAACCTGATTTCTCCTGCTGTGGCTCCTTCAGGTAAGTAGTGAAAGCTGTTTAAAACTAGCTGTACATTCACCTTCTTATGGGAACAGTGGGATTGGCTAGTGGGGTTGCTTGACAAAATAGGCAGTCCCTTGAAATAGGCAGCAGTAGGGGGCACTTGCTTGTTCTTCAAAAAACAGGGCCTCTTTTTTTGTTAATAAGTCTGAACAGGTTCAGGACAATGTCAGTGCCATTCTAGAGCCTGTCTCCAATCTCCAGGTGTAAGATGAGACCTCTAGGCTCTGGTGGAAGTCCTTAGTAATTTCCTTGATCACTCTGTTACTTTACATCCTGGGAATTCTAATATTGGGACCATCCTCATTAATTTTTGAACTAAATTTATTCATCCTGCCTAGAGGCCATTAAGCTACAAATGACTGGCCCTATGTTCTCTACCAGTCCCACTGCCCATCTCCTCCTCTCACCTACAATTACCATCTTCTACCAAGGGCATCTATTGAAGTCCTCTGGGGAGGGCCCTGGAGAATGTGCAAGAGGCTACCCTAGTAAGAATCGTCACCCCCATTCAGCAGGAAGCAGCCAGATGAGTAGAGGCCCATAATTTGGGTCTCTAGAATACAGAGTGGGGAAATGTTAGGGAGATAGAACGTCTGGCTCTTCTAGGGTTAAAGGTGGGTACCCTGCCTTGAGCAACTGCCACATCTGGGACAAAAAGGAACACCTGATAATTTGCAGAAGAATGCAGGGAATCCCCAGCCTATGTCCAGGCAGCCCAGGTACAGCAGGATGTGGAAAATGACCTAGAGTAACCTAAGGCTAATTATCAGGTCACTAACTGTCCGTCAATGATGACATTTGAACTATGAGGAGGGGCCAACTTTAACAGTATAAAACAGGACCCCAGATCATAACCTGAGCCTTTTGTAACAAAAGGGGCCCCATTTGTCATCTGTGGTGAATGTATCTTGCTGTTACTCTATATACATTATCTCAATAAATTTTTTTATGCTCACATTTCTTTCAGTGTGTCTCATCATTCTTTGGTCAAGAGCATACCATAAACAGAGCAGACTGCCACCCACACTTCCACATGTTTCCATAGTTTTTTGTCCATATTAGGTTTTTATGTTTTATAGTATAGGATCTTGCTTTGTCACCCAGAGTAGACTACATTCAGTAGTACAGTCATAGCTCATTTAACTTCCAAACTCCTGGCCTCAAGCAGTTCTCATGCCTCAGTCTCCCAAATTACTGGAATTACAGGCGTGAGACACCATGTTCAGCCTGTTCATATTGTTTTTATTTTATTTTATTTTATTTTATTTTATTTTATTTTATTTTATTTTTTTGAGACAGAGTCTCACTATGTCACATTTGGTAAAGTGCTGTGGTGTCACTGCTCATAGCAATGTCAAACTCTTGGGCTCAAGTGATTCTCTTCCTCAGCCTCCCAAGTAGCTGAAACTACAGGCGCCCACCACAATGCCTGGCTATCTTTTTTTTTAGTTGTCCTTGTTTAGCAGGCTCGGGCCGGGTTAGAACCTGCCAGCCCAGGTGTTTGTGGCCAGCACCCTAACCACTGAGCTATGCTTGCCAAGCCTGTTCAAATTGTTTTTACTTCTGTACCACAAATCCTGTACTCAATAATCAATTTGTAGAATTGTTTCAACTAAATATGGAATGTATGTCAAGACTAGGTACAGTGGCTCATGCTTATAATCCTGGCACTTTGGAATGCCAAGGCAGGATAGCTTGAGTCTAGAAATTTGAAATCAGCAGGGGCAACATAGTGATACTCCATCTCTACAAATAAATAAATAAATAAATCAGCTGGGCATGGTGGCAGGCACCTGTAGTCCCAGCCACTCTGGAGGCTCAGATGGAGAATTGTTTAAGCTCAAGGAGTTTGAGGCTATACTTCAGCCTGGTGACACAGCAAGCCCCATCTGAAAATTAGAATTAAATTATATATAATTTTGTATACATATGTATGTATACGTATGTATACACCTATATATGTACAAATATCTCAATCTACTCTCTCCTGAGTTCCTGACCCTAATTTTTAATATCCTGTTATCTTGACGATCTAGAGGCCTCGACCGAATTTTCCAGACATGAGTTTTGGAAATCAATTAGAGAGCTTTTGTAGTAGTCTAAACAAAACACAAGGAGAACAAAAACTAAGGTAGCAAGAGTGAAGAGTTGAAATCACATTTAAGAGACATTTCTGAAATAAACTGGGAAGGATTAATGACCAAATGGATAGGGGTGGAGGTGTGTGTTGCAAGTAAAGATTAAACTAATGTTTGTAGTCCGGGAGTCTAAATGGATGAGAGAGTCATCAGGTGGAAAAAGAACATTTCAGATGATAAATGTATTTACGAAACATCTTGAGGCTGTGGTCAACTTTGTTTAAAGAGCAAAAGGGAAGCGGATCCCGCCAATGGATGCCCTCTCCGCCTTTTTACAATGGACTTTTTTGCAGGAATTGGAGCAGGAATGTGCTTGAAACTTGAGCACATTCATTCTTGAGCTACTGTTACACTTAATGTGGGGCCACTGATTCGATGACTGGACTTGAGCAAGTCATTATTTATTTCTGTATGACTTAATCCTCCCATCTGTAAAAGGGGGATAATAGGAAATTTAGAATGAAGATTGAGCTTATACACAGATCTCAAAGGAGCAAGTTGTATGAGCGCCAGACCTTCCGGCTCCCTGGGCCGCTCGGCGACCTCGAGAGTGGTCCGGCGGTACTACCTTGTATTTCCTAGTAACTGGCCGCTCAGGATTCGTCTGCTCCAAGGGTGCAGCTTTAGTTTGCTCCGCCACGGGGCGCGCGTCCGCAGGCCTCTGTGGGATCAGCTGGGTGTGAAACTAAGGCTTGGAGAGCGCCGTCAGGTCTCCTAGGAAACCACACATGAACTTCCGGTTTGAGGAACAGTTCTGGTTGGCGAGGGCCACGTTTCCGCCTTGTAACTGGCGCAGGCGCAGTGCGAGCAGGAGGGCGCGTGTCAGCGGCGCGCTGCCCCGGGCGCGCTCTCAAAAGTCGACCTCCCGGCCCTGACTCCGGGCTTTCCCCGGGGAGGAGGCGCCGGGAGGGACAGTCCCTGCAAAGGTGCAGGGCAGGGCTCAGTTCAGAGATCCCGCTAAGACCGGCGGCTGTACGACCGCTTCTCCGGTTCGCCGAGCTGGAGTTGGAACTGGACCTCCATGGGGCCACTGCCCCGGCTGCGGGGCAGCGGCTCCTCCAGACGGAGCCCCCGGCGGAGAATGAGCTGGAGGCAGTGGCGATCTCCCGGCAAAGCGACCGCGCCGGGTGGATGCTGCGTTGGTTCACCACCGGGATCTTGTTTGCCTCCTTCCTGGGGCTGGTGAGAGTCTGGGCTGCAAGCCTCCCTGGTCCGGGCGTGAGCAGGCATCCTGCGGAGAACGTGGCCTTGAGTCCTGCCTCTGTCATTTGCAAACTGTGACTTTGAGCCAGTTACTTAATCCGCCCAGGCCTCAGTTTCGTGTTCTGGAAAATGGGCATGATACTAGTTTTGAAGGGTTATTGGCAACTGCAAAATTAATTTTCCTAATACGTATTTTTTGGCTCCAGCAAACCGGTTCTGAGGGATCAGGAGATGCAAGAGGATTACCTGGGTTTTTACCACTGTTATATGTGCCCACTTACTCAACCCTCAAATTATTACACAGAAAAGCTGTATTACTGGGATTTCCTCTTTCTAGTGGTCTGACCAAATTCAGCCAACTGCTGAATTTTGCAGATAGAGAAAAAGACCCAAGAGGAAACTGACTAATGGATTGATTACCCAACTGGCTAAGTGGTGGAGCCAGGAATGTCTCTTACTTTTTCCGCAATTTATTTAAAACAAACCTTCAGATCCTTAAATGGTGCGGGGTTTTGTTTTTGTTTTGGAGCAAACTGTAGGGCTACAGGGACCGTTTGCCACCCCCCACCTCCGCCGCCCCACAATTCACTATTTCCGGAAATATTCTTTTTATCACTTGATAATTGTGATCCTGGGGAATTGGGAGACTGAGTCCTCTGAAAAAAGTCATTTCAGGTTAGCATCTCAGGAACTCTGAGCCAGGATTGTTTCTTAGAATATTTTGATTGGGGGCTGGGGATGAAGGATAGTGTTACAGAGGCTTGGTGAATATTCACTGTGTGCCAAATCCTGTTGTAAGTCCTTGGAAGGCGTGAACTAACTTGAGTAGAGCTGCTGGCTCTTTTCCTGTACCCAGGCTGCTTCCTCCGACTTGGGCAGGGGACACACCCATGCGTTTAGAGCAGAGCAGTGCAATTAGAATTAATTATTCTTGAAATGTAGACTGATTTAAAACATTTCTTTCTTTAATCGTCTGATTAATTCCCTTTGAAAGCCAGCTGTAATCCTTAGTTCTCCCTAAACACTACATTGACTTTGAGTACAATTTTATTAAGTCATTGTATACATGTACCTGTCCTATTTTCTAAGAAAGCCTTATTGACTGTGTTTCTGATGGTTTGGGGTTTTCTTTGAAGAAGAATATAGATTAGAGAGACGTTTACATTGTCTGTCTCCTCCATGTTTTATATGTGTAGTTCAGAGGAAGACCCCATATGCATCCACAAATATTGCTGTTTAACAAGATCAAAAATGGGAATATTTTGATGTTTTGATAATTTTAAAAAAAGTAGTTGTTGTTTTTTTTTGAGACAGAGCCTCAAGCTGTCACCCTGGGTAGAGTGCCATAGCATCACGGCTCACAGCAACCTCCAACTCCTGGGCTTAAGTGATTCTCTTGCCTCAGCCTCCCAAGTAGCTGGGACTACAGGCGCCTGCCACAACACCCTAGTTTTTGGTTGTAGTTGTCATTGTTGTTGAGCAGGCCTGAGCTGGATTCCGACCCACTAGCTCTGGTGAATGTGGCTGGCACCTTAGCTGCTTGAGCTACCGACGCTGAGCCGATAATTAAAAAATTTAACATCTAAATTTTTACTTGTGCATGCGTATTTCACAATATACAAAACCATTTTAAGAATAGTTTTAACTAAGAAAATGCCATGAAGGCTACGTTGAACAGTTTGATGAGAATATTTCAGATTGTATATGAAACCAGTACATTGTA
>CAUYPK010007865.1:0-20021 GCA_963574355.1 Loris lydekkerianus | reverse complement strand
ATTAGTGGGCATTCCCACCAGCAGTGTAGAAGTGTGCCCTTTCCTCCACATCCACGCCAACATCTCTGGTTTTGGGATTTTGTTATGTGGGCTACTCTTACTGGGGTTAGGTGATATCTCAAAGTAGTTTTGATTTGCATTAATTCAGGCTAAAGACAGACCTATGTTCTCCAAACAAATGAGATTGCATCCTTCATCCTAAGTGTACCTGACAATCTCATCTCTCCACGGGAGAATAAGCTAGTTAGTAAGGGTAAAAACAAGAATCATGGTGTCAACATCTAGAGTTCTGCTAATCTGTGTAAGTTGCACTCTAGAAGAACCATCTTCCGAGTGCGGGTTCAAATTAAGCTTGCCAAGGAGAAATAGAACTGTCAGTCAGGATTATTGCAGAGAGAGATCTAGACTGAGGCATGGCCGAACAATGAGCTGTTCTTTCCCTGGCTTGGGCCCCTGGCTCATTCTTGGTAGAGGATTGAGGATAGGGTATAGGGTGAAATTGCCACCCATATCTTCAAAATATCAAAAATATTTAATATCTGGTCTGTTCAGAAAACTCAATGTCAGAAAGCATCAAATCAATCATCAGTGTCTTGTAATCAAGTGACCATATAGATAGAATTTTTTAAACTTTTATACTTGTCAGAGGATCCAGAAAATACTTCTTTATTCATTCAACACATCTTTGTATTCAAGCCCTACATATCAGAATAGAATTTGTGGCTGAAAAGATCATTAAGCAATCATGCTTGACAATGATAAACTCTCTTCCCCTTCTAGAGACATGATATCAGAGGAAGAAATCAAACCAAGTGACTTGATCAAAATGATAGGAGGAAGAACACCAGATTTGCCTCAGCTACAGGGTGGGTGTTCTTATTTCCTTGGAAAACCAACACTTGAGAACTTCAAGGTTTATGCTATGAAAAAATATGTTGAATGAACTCCTGTTGATTCCACTGTTTTCAAGATGCCTGATGATTTCTCTGCCTTTGTTCTTTGTTTTCCGGGGATGACCTTTTGTTAATGATATTTTACTGTAACTCAGATTTCATGTTGCATCAAATAGTATGTTTTATTAAAAAAAAAAAAACCCACAGGACTTTCTTGGTAATTTTTCAGTGGTTTATTATAATTTTAAACACTTCAGGAAATGGACTTTTA
The DNA here is from genome assembly GCA_963574355.1 of Loris lydekkerianus. NCBI lineage: Eukaryota > Metazoa > Chordata > Mammalia > Primates > Lorisidae > Loris > Loris lydekkerianus. The sequence goes on along the minus strand of CAUYPK010007865.1, from coordinate 18,857 downwards.
AAACCCACTTGAAAGAATTTGAAAGAGAAAAAAATATTGACCTTTATTATAAATTAATACCATTATAAAAATATACCCCACAGAACACTGGAAATGGTTTGCTTTGAGTTGGACACTGGAGAAATAAGCTCTTTAATGTTATCTCATAAATATATTTTAGATGCTTTTTAAATAGTGGGGGTTAATGAAGGATAGTTTTTATCCAGATTTTTTCCCCCATCATCACAGCTATCCATTGCATAAAATTTGTATATGATATTTAAGTGGAAGTAGTAAACTTCCATTTCTTGTTTTTGAACACTGGGGAATTAACAGTGTCAATCAGATCCCATCTATTGAATAAAGTTGATTTCTAGCAGTGGTTACACAGAGATAAGAATTGTATAATGTACTATCTGAGGTTCCATCTCTGGAAAAATGGTCAAATACAGCTTGGCAAATAGTTACCATTGTGATTTCAGTTTTAACACAGAAATTATGTGTTGTCTTTTTGAGTATATAATGAAGTTCATGGTCTGAGAATGAGCAGAGGTTGCCATTAGCATGTTATGTACGGGGGAAGAACCAAGGTCCCTAAAAATCTTCTCTGCCTCTGCACACAATGCCTGGGAGACTCACTCGTGGTACTCCCCTTTTTTTGCCCCACTGAGTCTTTGGTGTTGGCTTAATGAGTGTGTACTGGCTAAGGGAAGTCAAGTTCACCATCTGAGTACAGATTGCCCAAGAAATAAAGAAATAGACAAAGGATCAACTAGAGAGTAGGGACATGGTCTTAGGTAAAGAACATACAAACTAGGGAAGTGAATGTGTTTATTACACAGAGGCTGGAAAGACCTCTGGAGGCAACCGTGGGTGTGTTAGTCAGGATATGATGCTGTGAAAAATGAATTCCAAAATTGTAATGACTTAACACAACACAGGCTTAGGTTTTACCTACTTCTCCAACAGTGGTTGGTAAAGAGATGGGCCCTGCATAGTTACTCTTCTACCCAGACACAAGGAACCAGGAATGTCTCATTGAGTGCCCTTTGTGGTCACCATTGCAGAAGTGAAAGAGCTGGAGGGCGGTTCATCAGCTCTTAAATACTCTGGCTCTGATGGAAAACAAGTCCTTTCTATCAAGTCCATTGGCCAGGATTAGGATTGTGAAATGCCCTGATTTGCAAGGTGCAGGGAAATGAGCAGGTGCAACAGCACATCTTTGGCAGGCAGGTTGAAGGACAGTCCCCCATCCTAGAGCTTTTGTGGCTAATCCAACAATCTTGGAGGAGCTGCTGAGGGCTGGAACTGCTTATCACACTGGCTTGTTGCAAAACTATTCTGTTGCTCTTTGGTTAACCTGTGCTTATACTCTAGGAATCGATTTTTTGTACTGTCTCCCTGGGTGCCTAAGCTACTGGGAAGCTACGGCCTCCCTTGACACAGCTTCTGTGGGTTGATTAGTAGGAAGAGACATACACTAACATGCTGTCTGTTCCAGATTCCTTTTGCTGCTGATGCTGACAGGAGCAGGAATAGAAACAACAGACTTAAGTGTGGCATTTCTTTGTCCATGGTCTCTTGTGGGGTGAACAGCTGCCTGTGACACCCACAGTACAGGATTGGTAGAACAGAGACCAGAAGGTAGCCAAATTCTTCTATGCCTGCCATTTTGCAGTAAGGCCTATGTTTTCATTCCACAAAATTTACACTGTCACCTACACACATGCTTACTAGAGAGAGCTTCCCAGGATCTGGCTCCTCTGGTTCAGCATGTGGTTTGCCACCTTCTCATGGGGGAGAGGAAACAGATTCAAAATCAAGGAACCCCGTAAGATATCTGTGCCTTCAGTGGTGGCACCCCAGGAAGCCCAGCTGGTCCTCATTCTTAGACTGGATCAGGATCTTAAGTCTCAAATGGGAAAATTCCACCTATAGGCAAATGCAAGGCACAGCCAGGTGCAAGGGCTGTAGGAAGCCACTCTGGAGAACGTGGCTTCTGCTATTTTGGCATCTTCTGGCCAGTCCTGGGCTGTTCTTATGCTAACAAATTATGGGAAAAGGCAGCAATGGATGACCAAGGCAGTACTGGGAGGGCTGGGCCACTGAGAATGTGATCAACAGCTTTCATGCCAGAACTTGCACAGCAACAGAAGACAGTGTGCCAACAGCTTTTGTTAGGGCAACAGACAGGGAATTCAGCACAGATAACAGGACTCATGACATCAGGCATCATTGCCCTCTGCACAAATGTCAGTCTCCTTGACACAGGGCACTGGCAGCCTGATGGGGACCTTGGCAGGCACTGACACTCTCTGCAGTGCTTGGCAGGTATGGAAGGTTGTGCTTTTGGAGGGTGCCAGCAGAAGATTTTCTGCTTTTGGTCTTGGCAGAAAGAGGAGACAGTGAGGACAGGGGAAGAATATGATGGCATACGCATGGGGCCCATGCACAGAGTGCACCAGAGACCCTTCAAACAATTCCCATGATCATCCCAGAATAACCAGAGGAGGATTAGAGTTTTCTTCACAGAGGTTGAGTATGCAAAATACTTTCTGGCCTGGGTGGCGCCTGTGGCTCAAAGGAGTAGGGAGCTGGCCCCATATACTGGATGTGGCAGGTTCAAACCCAGCCCCAGCCAAAAACTACAAAAACAAAACAAAACAAACAAGCAAACAAAAAATACTTTCTGGCCTATTAACATGATCTATGACTCCGTAGAGACAAAAGAGTACCCAGGGGCTTCTTCTTCAAAACTTTGTTCCTTAAAACTTTGTTCAAAACTTAGTTGAACTAATTTCAACTAAATTTAATTTAATTTAGCATGTTGATGCTAAATATCCATTAGTGAAAGTTATAAACCTTTTTTATATCAAAACAAGGGATTACATATAGTATAGTAGAATTTCTGTAATTTGACCACCCAAGGGACCACCAAAGGGTTCCTTTGACACCCAAGGGATTGTCATAAGGAACGAGGCCTATAGGACTGATACATACATGGGGTGTATGTCTGGTCTGTGACAATTAGGACAACTTAAGGTGGCCAGTATATGAGTGGTGATCAACATATAGAGATTCTACTGTATTTTATTTAATTATAGTTTGAAACTATCATTTTATTTGGGACAGACATTTATTACATGCAATTGTTTTGATCCTAACAACTTCTTAGGAGGCATTTGGTGCAACATAAGTTTGTAGGATTAAAGAAATCAGCCCTGCACTGTACCCTACCTGGCCTCAGAATTCCAGCTGGTTCTGAGTCACTATCAGGACAGCAGCAGGGCACCTCATCGACACACTAAACAGAAATAGATGACCACAGTGGCATGTGTAGTAGGTTTCGTTTATTTTTACATTTAAAGTTCTTGACTTTGAAATAAGAAGAAGCAATTTATGTTTTTATAATTATTAAAAGTTATAAGTGGAGCCCAGAGGATTTGGCACTGAGTGTCTCGGGGAGGCCAATGACATGTCAGCTCCCTTGTACGCTGGTGGCCTCAGCAGCCATCTGGTTGGCTCACCTCTTCACCCAGCTCTGATGTGCTTCTGTTCTCCTCTGCAGCCTTCTGGAGCCCAGGAAGAGCAGGTGCACATGTGGAGGTAATGCCACTGGACCACTGCAAAGCCTTCAAGTCCTTCAGGGAGAGTTTTAGCTGTGAGACCTGAGACTACTTGTTGTGGCTTCTAATGTAGCTTCTCTTGACTGATTTTCTTGCTAAATCCCTAAGTGATAATATTGCTGCACCTTTGTTATTGAATACTGACTTGGGATCCCTGAAGGATCTTAAATCCTCATGGATGGATTCATATCCCTACGAGCTGGGGAGCAGGCCCTGAGTCTGGCTCTCCTTCATAGCTACCCTGTGAACTTTGGTGCCCAGCCCAGCTTCTCTGAAACATCTTATGTTGTTGTAATCAATGAATAATAAAAAAATGAAGGGTGGGTTTATAAACAGTTACTAAGTCTTATTCCAGATTTGTCTGAAACTTCTTTGCTAGGGGAAGTCCAGGAAAGCCCTTCCCTGAGCCCTTGCCTACCTTCCAAAGCCACCTACATTGTGTGAAGAATATAGTTTTAAAAAGAGTAGTTATGTAATCAATCAGCTTGACCAAGGTGGTAGACTGTATTGGTGTTTTCAAATACATACTCCCCTTTCCTGTAAGAGGACTATGCATTCCAACTCATTGTTCGTGATTTTGGGCTTGTGTGACTGACTTTGAATGATAGCCTGTGAGTAGATGAGACAGTAACCATGTCTGAGAAGGAGCTAGAGGTACCAGTCACTTGACATAAATGGCCCACCACACATAGAGCTACTTCTTTAGCCTGGAAGAACGGAAGTGAAGACAAGCAGAGAGGTAGTCCACCTGGAGTGGGACAGAGCCTCACAGCAAACAACCGGCACATCAGCTTCTGTTCTGTAAGCCACTGAGATGTGTGGGAGGCATCGTTATGCACCAAAAGTAAAAGTAAAAGCTGGTCCATGTGAGCAGGGTGGCTCTAGAGTGGGACTCACCTCACATAACAAAAGTGATGATTCAGCAGCTGGTGGCCTACAATACAGACGAGCTTCTTGTCTTATTTCACGAAGAGATTGAACTACAAGTGGACTGTGATGATGGTGTTGTAAAGATTCAATAACTAGACAACTAATATCAGGATTTCATTTCTTCTTCATCCTCACTTGTTGTTTACTTGTGGAGGGCTTGCAATGTGCAAGGTACTGTGCTACACTACGGGTGCTGATTGTACAGAGAGGCATGGAATATATAGCCCATAATCGCTGAGCTGTCAGGATGCCGTTGGTATAAATGTGGTAATGATATTCATGGGAGGTGTCATGTGATCTACAGAGACAATGCTGCCGTAGTAAATTAAGAACAAAAGGAATTCTCATTCTGGATGAAGCCATTAGGTTCATATCAAAACTTTATTACAAGGTAGGAGTTGTACTTTACATTAATTTCTATCTCCCAAATAGTGGTGTGTAGGAACTGGTTCATGCTGACTCAAAGGAGCCAATTACTCATGTGTCTTTCTGGGACACACACAATGTCAGGACATCAAAAGGTGGTATGAAATCGGCAATAGTTAGGAGTATTTATACCACAAAAACCAGCAAGTACTAAAAATTAGGGCTTTTAATAAAATTTTTTCTTATTTCAAAATAATGAGGGTACTAATTTTTTAGGTTACGTTATTTTCAATTCTAAGGTAAAGTTCAAGTTATAGTTGAGCCCTTCACCCAGGAGGCTTGCTGAAAACTCTCACATTGTGCACATGAAGTGAGATCCCACTAATTGCTCTCCCTCCTCCTGCCAATGACCCTCCCTCCTCTCCCCTTCACTCTTGCTTCTCTCGCCTCCTCTCTGTTTCCTTTCCCCTCCTCTTTGCTAGACTATATTTGTGTTTTATCATTTGTATGGGTATGTGGTTGTCTGTATATTGGTTTCATGTTAGTATTGAGTACATTGGATATTTATTTTTCCTTTCTTGTGATACTTTACTAAGAAGAATGTGTTCTAACTCTATCCAGGTAAACATAAAAGTTGTAAAGTTTCCATCTTTTCTTATGGCTGGATAGTACTCTATGGTGTATATATGCCACAGTTTGTTAATTTATTCATAGGTTGATGGGCATTTGAGTTGCTTCTGTGACTTGGCAATTGTGAATGAGCTGCAATAAACATTCAAGTGCTAATGTCTTTGTGGTAAAATTATTTTTGTTCTTCTGGGTAGATACCTAGCAATGGAATTGTGGGATCAAATGGAAGGTTGACTTTGAGTTCTTCAAGAATTTCTATATTTCTTTCCATAGAGGTTATATTAGTTTGCAATCCCACCAGCAGTGTAGAAGTTTCCCTTCTCTCTACATCCATGCCAGCATCTGCAGATTTGGGGCTTTTTATTGTGGGCTAATCCTATTGGAGTTAGGTGATATCTCAGAGTTGTTTTTATTTGCATGTCTCTGATAATTAGAAACAATGAGCATTTTTTTTCATGTATTTGTTGGCCATTCATCTGCCATCCTCAAAAGAGTTTCTGTTCAAGCCTCTTGTCTATTTATATATGGTGTCTTTTGCTCTTTTCTTGTTGATTAATTTGAGTTCTCTGTAGATTCTCGTTATCAGCCCTGTGTCAGATTCATAACATGCAAAAATCTCCCATTCAACAGGTTCTCTGTTTGCTTTAATTGTGGTACTCTAAGCTGGCAGAAGCTTTTTAGCCTGATCACATTCCATTTATTTATTTTTGGTGTTTTTGCAATTTCCAGGGGTGTCTTCATAAAGGTACTGGCACAAAAGTAGAGATACAGATCTATGGAATACAATAGATAAACTAGAGACGAACTTAGCCACATATCACCAGTTGATCTTTGGTAAACCAAGTAAAACCATGGACTGGGGAAAAGCATCCCTATTTAATAAATGGTGCTGGGAGAACTGGTCAACCACATGTAGAAAACTGACACTGGACCCACATCTCTCATCATTGACAAAAATTGACTCTCGCTGGATATAAGATTTAAATTTAAGACACGAAACAATAAATATTCTAGAAGAGAATGTGGTGAAAACACTTTACAATATTGGCCTGGGAAAATATTTTAACAAAATTTTTGAGAGCAAGTTTTCCAGAACGCCACTGTCCCCAACTGATATGTGGTACAAAGAATTGAACTGAATTTTTCCTATAGACAACTGAGAGGTTTTTGCAGTGAGAAATAATGTTTTCACAGACAGTTTAAGGATAATCTAGCATTGATACATAGGAAAAACAAGAGTGGAGAGAGTATGTAGACAGAAAATGATTATGGCCTTTTAAAATAACTCAGGAAAAAGGAATTAGGGTGCTATACTTGGTTTGGGATGCTATAAATAGAAAGAAGAAATAAGTCAAACAGACTTGGAGAAGACCTTACTATTGACAAAGAAGTTCAAAGTAATTAGCCTCTAAATACTTCTTAAATAATTGTTGGATTAAATTGAATTCAAATGGAATTTTTGCTCATGAATTTAATTCTTTTCTCCTGTCCACCCTAAGACCTTTCTTCCTTCTCTTTGATCTTTCTTTGCTCATATCTATTTCTGCTGTTAATGGTTCTCCCCTTCCCCATCATTCTATCTTTCCTTATTTCAGTCCTACAGTAATTACTGATCCTCTTATAGCTGCTTAGCAACTTGCATAACAAAATCTCTTGGCAGAGAAAATGATAGATCCATTTCCTCCAGAGATCAAGTACTTGGTATTCCTCAACATAGGAATTGCAACATTGAGGCTCTTCTGTGTTGAAAAGTACTTCATTCTTTCTGCCTTTTTTTGTCCCGTTTCAGTAATATCTTATAGATGAAAACAACAAAATGAATGATATATGAGTCCCTTTAAAATTGTGCATGCATAACCTAAACACCAAATTCACTCCTTTCCTTGAAAGTGTTGCAGGTGCCACCCATCAGCATACACTGCATTTAATGATCAATTGTTGCCATCATGATGTAACATCTGTATACACATGAGATGATGTGCAGGAATTCATGGAAATGCCAGTGTTGTGAAATAACCACAAACAGTGATAAATGTGCTGTCAATTTCTAAGTAATTACTCCAGATCTATCATCTTTCTTTTACATATTGAAAAGAATTGGTGAATAACAAATAAACACCGTCCCAATGATCAATACTCTATTTCAAATGACAGTGTTACTGTGTAATTATCATGTTATTCTTTCTGATGATTTTCTATTTGGCTAGGCCACATTTTAATTTAAAAGGTAAAAACCACAGAGTATCTACCAGCTTTAGAATTATTATACTGGTAAAAATCAGTACATGGTTGAAACATGCAGTTTTAATTTAGACATTAATTCTGGTTGTGACTTTACTTAACAAGTTAGATGATTTAATTTCTCCACTTGAAATAGTCTGTTCTGGCTAGCTATATTGTGCCCTAAATTAATCTTAACACCCTTTGTTTTGAAAATGTGTTCCTTTGGCATGTTTCTTAGATCTTTTTTCTTCCTTGCTCTTTTGCTTTGCACTCTCTCTCTTGACTCTGTTTATTTCATTTTGCGAGGTGATATTTTCTAGGTTAAAGATTGAGGTTGATGAGCTAGGACCAGTAACTGTGCAATACAAAGCTACTCTCTTATAGGTAAAGCAGCTTACTTTTGTACAATTACATAGTTTAAGAATTTTCTGATAACTTCTAGATCAAATAGGGAAAACATAAACACTTTTCTTTTATAAACATCCTGGTTTAATCACGTCCTTGTAAAGAGGCAACAAGGTACGTACCCTTGGCTTTTTTCTCTTCCACCGAAGAGCCGGGACGGGGGTAACCAGTACCTGTGTCTGCATCTGGCTTGCCCATGGCTCCCAGCCTGATGTCAGCCCGACAGTGAGAGCACTGGTGGAGCCTTCAATAACTACTTCTGAGAAATGCTCTGTTGTTTTCTTTTTTTCTGTACAAGCATTCATTTTTAGAAATTATATAATCTTAGTTTCTTATTGAAAAAAAATGTACATTTACTGAAAGTCAATGTTCTAATAAAAGTACCAAAAAAGGGGGCTAACTAGTGGTTTGGACAGATAAGCGGTAAAAGTGTAACCCTTGAAGGAAACATAATTCAGGAGAAAGAGCAAAACCTGGGAAAGTTGTAAGACCTTTTCTGACCCAGTGGATCTCTGGGTACAGTGTGTACATGCTTGTTCAAAGTCTGTGGTGCAGGAGTTGCAGCACCAGCCGTAGCAGCGGGTCCTCTCTGTGACTAATAAATTCTTCCAGGCCACGGGAATCCTACCTTCAGTTGACAACTAGAAGAGAAAGCCCCCAGGCGCCCTCCCAGGTGACTCTTCTTTCCCAGCATGTTTGCGGACTTCCTGTCCACAGCCTGCTCTGCCCGCAGCTGGCCCTGACCCTCCATTAGTGGTCTTTATCTCATGGTTTCTGACATACAGCCTGGGTTTCCTTTTAACTTCAGGACTTCTCAAGCCTCTCAGAATCAATAGAATTCATTATATAAGTCCATCCTTCCCTTTCCTGTCCCTTCCAGATATGAATTTTAAAAGTAGCTCTGATGACCTCTTCACCTGATCAATTTCAGCCCTTGCTCCAAGATTTCTTGGTTCCAAATCTACTGACCGTCTCCCTGTCCAGTGTCTTGGTCATGCTCCATCATTCTTCAGGGCTGTTAACCAAGATTAAACATTTTTTCCCAGTTTTTTCCCTGTGTATTTCTATTCATCTCTCAGATAAATCTTGGTTCAAGTGCCATTTTCCAAGGGAAGCCCTTTCTCACTTCCCTGGCCAGGGGAAATCCTCTTACCATGTTATTCAGTGTGTTATTTGTTTATTTGGTTAACATCTTTCTTCTCCACTAGATTATAAGCACCACAATGGTAGGGATGATGTGTGTTTTGATCACAATATGCATTAATACACTCTCTCCACCCACTCTGTATGTACGTGTGCATGCACATGCTGGTATTCATATATATACATATTTTTTAATGAATTGATGAATGAAAGATAGATGAAACCCCATTAGAGATACTGCAATTACATTGTGAGGTTACCTAATCTGTAAATATGAGTAGGATGACAAAAGGCAAATGTGGATTGGTGACACAAAAATGACTTTGCAATATAATTTCAAAACATCTGTAAAATAAAATATGATCCTTTGAGTTATGTAGTAGCACATGTTTATAAAAAAGAACTTGCACAAAACACTTTTCTATATGCTGGCTTATTTATTTCTCAGAGCCACCCTGTCTCCGTTTCAGATATAAGAAGATTGTGAGATCAGACAAAGCAAGGAAATTCTTCATAGGTAGGATGTGAACCCAGAACATCTGACTTCTAGGACAGAGCTCTTTCCAAAACACAAACTTGCTGCCATTTCTAGTATAGGAAGACACTAATAATAGAGGCCAATAAAAATGTGTATGTTTACCTATAATATCAATTTATATCAAATTTCCTATGATTAGTAGAAACTAGCATACTATATCTATTTGTCTGTGACACAAGATAGCAACATTCTGCTTTTCATCTAGAGATTTTCAAACATCCATATGCTGAGCTTTTTATCCTTGGCTGGCAAACCATATTCATGAAGACAGAAGATCTGGAACAGAGCCAGCGATTTGTAAGATCAATTTTATTAAATAAACAAAAAATCATGGATAATGTTGGTCTTCATTCCCCCTTTGTGGTCAAAGGAAATCCATAAATCAAGAAGAAAGTTAATCATTACTTCACAAACACTGACACTACCTATGACAGACACCCTTTGGAAATCATCTAATTGAACTCTAACCAGTGCTGTTTTTCCTTTGTTCCTCTTGGAAACTGAAGGAATAAAGTACTGCATAGAAAGGCAAATTTGCTATGTTTTTCAGAAGGTTCTCACACTCCATGCTGCCACCTGCCTATCCTGTGCCTACTGGGCTTTTGGTATGCTGATCCGGACCATCCTTTTAATCTCTAAGCAAAGAACATGTCAGACATTTGTGCAATAGCAGTAAGAGCAAGGGCCAAATATTTTGACATTAAGAAGAACAATTCCACATCCATGCCAACATCTCTGGTCTGCCATTCAATCCTATAATTCCTTTACTAGGTATATACCCAGAAGACCAAAAATCACATTATAACAAGGATATTTGTACCAGAATGTTTATTGCAGCCCAATTCATAATTGCTAAGTCATGGAAAAAGCCCAAGTGCCCATTGATCCATGAATGGATTAAAAAGTTGTGGTATATGTACAGCATGAAATATTATGCAGCCTTAAAGAAAGATGGAGACTTTACTACCTCTTTCATGTTTACATGGATGAAACTGGAACATATTCTTCTTAGTAAAGTATCTCAAGAATGGAAGAAAAAGTATCCAATGTACTCAGCCCTACTATGAAACTAATTTATGGCTTTCATATGAAAGCTATAACCCAGTTATAACCCAAGAACAGGGGGAAGGGCAAGAGGGAGAGGAGGGAGGGGGGAGGATGGGCAGAGGGAGGGAGATTGGTGGGATCACACCTGTGGTGCATCTTACAAGGGTACATGTGAAACTTAGTAATTGTAGAATGTAAATGTCTTAACACAATAATTAAGAAAATGCCAGGAAGGCTATGTTAACCAGTGTGATAAAAATGTGTCAAACGGTCTACAAAACCAGTGTATGATGCCCCATGATTGCATTAATGTACACAGCTATGATTTAATAATAAAAGAAAAAGAAAAGAAAAAGAAAAACAATTCCAACAGATCTTTATGTTTTTCAAAGAATAAGTGTTCATATTTTCTGGTTTCTTACCATTCATTCTCTTTAAACAAAAAAAAAAAAAAAAAAGATAAGAAGTTGAAAACTCTTGTGTGTGATATGTGAAGATAATTATTTACTCTAAACTATTTTATTTAAACTTTTCAAAATGATAAAAGATAAAAGTGAATACAAATTTATATTTTTCAGAACTAGCTTTTATTAATTTTTAATATAGAGATGTTACAAAAATATTAAGATGCCAAATACCTTATAGGGACCATAGCCAATTTCTCATAGTAATAATTTGGAGTGAACTTAGATTATTACAAAAAGTACAGTAATAACCTAAAAACATTGTATTGTGTTTGAACTAAGTAAGCATTGAACTTTAAAGGAACACTTTTAAAAATTATATCAGTATAATTGCTTTTGGGAAATACAAATGTTCTTGGAGATGCATCTTTTTACATGTGTGTAAAAATGAAACCAAATTTTAAAAAGAGGAAAACTCACTCTTAAAAAATAAAACCTTAGTCAATAAGACACTTGAAGAATTTTCATTAAATTTAGGAACAAGACAATGATGCTTACCAGGACTAGTAATCTTTTTTGTTTTTTTTGAAGTTCAAAAGAAAGAAGATTGAAGTGAAAAATATAAACACCACTATGGAAGAAGCTGCTTTGTTATTACTGTCAAACGACATGAAAATTTATATGGAAAACTGGAAAAAGTCTACTGAAAAACTAATTCAAATGATGAAAGAATTCAGCAAGAAGGGAAAAAATGCATATAAAAATGAATGCATTTTACTCAGTAAACATAGTGGAATTAAAAATCTCATTGAGAAAAAGACAAATACATGCAAATATTATCAAAAATTTATAGAACTTGTATAAAGAAAACTTTACTCAGTGACCTAAGGAAGACTTGAATAAATGGAAACATATTTTTTCAGATAGGAGAGATTTCAAGTCCTTCTACATTAACATATAAATTTATATGTAAGGGCAGCACAGCCTTTACATATGGAAATAGTAGGGGTAGGGTAGGGATTGAAGGGAACTTGACAGTTTGTGTTCAAGTTTATTTAAAAAAATTCTGAAAAGATAGTCAGAATTATTTTTAAGTAAGAGCCATGTACTGATAATTAAAGCTAGTATAATTAAATATATTTGGTCCTAGTGTATGAGCAGACACAGTGTGTTGACTAAGCACTGATGTCAAGCAGACTGGGTTCAGCGCCTGGCTTTGTCACTCATAGCTACATGACCTCAGGCAAGTTACTGATGCATTTTCCTCATCTGTGAAATGGGTATAATAATAGGCAAAATAAAATAAGGCTGTAAAACTACTTAAAAAAAAAAAGAATTCCTGTGAATTGAATAGTGACTAATTCTCACATAAATTTGATTTAATTTTGACCAAAGTACATTATTTAAACATTAATTTTTAATTCAACTTGTTAATATGCTGTTTAGGATATTGCATCCTCATTTATAAGTGAAATATGTTTGTAATTTCCCCTTTATTATAATGTATTTTCTTCAATTTTAATATCAGGTGTACCCAGATCAAGTAGAATGATTTTGAAACATTTCTTCTTTTTCTATTGTCTATAAGATTTGGCATAATCTGTTTTTCAAAATTATCTGTTACTTTTATTTATAAATATTAGTTGTCTATTTTTTGAGACTTATAAAAAAATAATAATAAGAAGTTAACGGATGACTCCATACTGAACCTCAGAGTCAAAGCACTCTATAATAGACATACTCTTATTTGACAATGTGAATGTTACTTTCTTTGCATTATTATTATTATTATTGCTTAATATTTCAATGTAGCAATTGTCTGATTCCTTTTCTGAATGTATTTATGTTCATTCATTCTTTATAAGGTTTTTGTTTCTAGTCCTTATTTTAAACATTGTTATTGTTATTAAAATTTAAGCCTTTTTAATTTTGTGAAGGCAAAAAATGGAAACCTAATAAATACATGTATATATAAAACTAAAAAAAAGAAGTTAAAGAATAATATGAAAAAATCCAAACACTAAACTAAAAACTCAACAATATATTTATTATATGTAGTGACATACATAACTCCCTGTATGTTCTTACTAATTAATAAAAACAAGGGGATTAAGGAGTAGAGCACCAGCCCCATACACTGGAGGTGGTGGGTTCAAACCCGGCCCCACAAAGGAACAAACAAACAAACAAAAAAACAAAAACAACCAGATGATCTACTTAGTATAAAGACTAGCAAAGTACATGATGATGTTTCACTAAAAAATATATACATATTCCTTATATTCCTTTGGGAAAAGTCTCAAATCCACCATTAATTAAAGAAATGCAAATTACAATAATTAGATATAACTTTCTGTAAGACCCGCAAGGGAGCATATTGAGCTAGAGTATCTTTTCTATATCATTTTGTGTGGATATAAAACTGGCACAGCCTCTTTGGGGGGTGGATGGATAAAGTATTTCAAAATACAAAAATGTACCCATTCTTTCACCCAAAAGTCCATATTTAAAATATATGGAATATATATATCCCCAAATATCAATTAGCAGAAATGGGTTTAATAAATTATGGGAAAATTTCCAAGACATATTGCTAAATGAGAAAAACAAAATGGCAATACTATGTATAAAATATTTGAAAAATATTTGAGGTATATGTATGTGTCTATGACTGCATATGTATATATACATGCATACGCATAGAAAATTTGTGGTAAGATACTTAAAAATGTTTAACAGTAGTTACTTCTGTAAGGTGAGACTGAGAAGAAATAAAATGTTTATTGTAGTACTGTTTGCAGTTTTCAAATGAATTCATGTATGACTTTCATGGTAAAAGATGATTTAAACCTAAAAATATAGTGCACTAAAGAATCTTGGAATAAAATGTCAGCAAGTGGATTATGTCTGTTTACACTCTCTCACCTTTCAGTTAATTTATCTATAGCCAACACTTCATTTATCTTTAAGCTTTAAGAACCATCTATTGCAGGGGTGGAGAACTTTTCATGTTGTAAGGCCACATTAATTTAGCTGTAATCAAACAAGGCTGCATTCAAGAAACCTCAATTAGACATACTTAAAAATGGGAGGTGGAGCATGATGGCATAAAGGAAGGACATTTAGCTCAGCTCTCCTGGCACAATAGAAGCTCCCATTGAGAGAGAGAGATAATGGCCAGAAAGAACCCATCAAGCTGTAGGGTGGGAACTGAGCTGAGAAAAGATATTGATAATTGCATGTCTTTTATAATTGCACGTCTTTGATAATTGCTGAGGCAAGCTTTGACTCCAAGGAAACAAATTTCAGAGCTCCAGAGTGAGTTACACTTAAGCTGCCAGTGGACCCCTGCTACCTAGATGCTGAAGACCTCTTGAACTCTCCCACCTGATCTGCATTTGTGTTGATTGGGACAATTGGTTTGGAACTCTTAACCCAGGCCAATCACCTGGGGACCCACAAAGGTTGTAACTTGGTTGTGTTGTTGTGGGAGTGTGGGATGCTCCTGTTCCAGTTATCGCCTGTGGTGGGTGGGGCCTCATAGTTGCTTATATATCTCCACAGCTGAGATTTTATCCTAAAGCCAATGATTCACTAGGATTGGACAGAGACTAGCTGAATACAGGTCAGAGGTATCTAGTCCCACAACACCAAGCAGGTCCCCAGAGTTTCAGGCTGTAGTGCTGAATGGGACCTTTGTAAAGCTCTAGGGGAAAAGCTACAATCACCAGTCCCAATTATTTGGCAAAGGGCTGGTTAATTACAACTCCAGGAACCCTCAATTCAATTGCATCTTACCAACTTCTCTAGCCAAACAGTGAAAAATAATCATGGTGCGGAATCAGTGGAAAAACTCTGGCAACATGAATAATCAGAGTAGATCAACTCCCCCAAGAAATGACAAAGGAGACATAACAGAAGATACCATTTATAAACAAATGGCTGAGAAGTTAGAAATCAAATTCAGAATTTGGATGGCAAATAAGATTAACAGAATGGAGGTAAAGATGAATTAGAAATTCAAGGAGAAATTTAAAAGTTGTCTCAAGAATTCAATGAAATTCAAAGACAAAATCACTAAAGATTTTGACACATGGAGGCAAGAACTTGAAGGTCTCAAAAATCTGAGAAATATAGTAGAATCTCTCAATAACAGAATGGAGCAGACAGAAGAAAGGATCTCTGATATTGAAGACAATGCTTTTGAACAGTTCCAAACACTCACAGAGGAAGAGAAGTGGAGAGCAAAAATGGATCATTTCCTAAGAAAATTGTGGGACCACTCCAAAAGAGCAAATATTTGCCTTATAGGAATCCCTAAAAAAACAAGAGGATGGTCTGAAAGGCAAAGATAATCTACTCCAAGACATAATTGAGGAGAACTTCCCAAGCATGGCAAGAAATACTAAAATTCAGATAGCAGACAGATTCAGAACTCCAGCATGACTTAACCCAAATAAAGCATCTTCTAGACACATTGTAATTAACTTTGCCAAAGTTAATATGAAAGAGAAAATTCTGCAAGCAGCCAGATGTAAGAAAACCATAAATTACAAGGGGAAAAATATTAGAATGACTACAGATTCTCTGCTGAAAACTTTCAAGCCAAAAGAGGATGGTCATCAACCTTCAATCTCCTAAAACAAAACAACTTTAGCACAGGGTCCTGTATTCAGCTAAATTGAGTTTCATTTATGATAGAGAAGTTAAATACTTTAATGACATACACACGTTGAAGAAATTTGCCAACCAGCTCTTCAGGATATTATCAGACTCATCCTCCATAATGACGAGCATAACGCTCTACCACCAAAGTAAACTCACTCTGAAATTCTTGATCAAAACCCAATTTCCAGGGTGGCACCTGTGGCTCAAAGGAGTAGGGCACAAGCCCCATATGCTGCAGGTGGCTGGTTCAAACCCAGCCCCGGCCAAAACAATACAAAACAAAACAAAACAACAATTTCCACAGTGGTGAAAAGATTTAAAATGTCCACTGGACTTTTGAAAAACCTGACACCCACAATATTACCAGGCTTATCAATACTCTCAATTACTGCAAGTGGCTTAAATTGTCCTCTTAAGAGACACAGGTTGGTTGACTGGATACAAAAACTCAGGCCAGATATCTTCTGCATACAAGAATCTCATCTTACCTTAAAGGATAAATATAGACTCAGGGTAAAGGGATGGACATCTGTATCCAGGCAAACGGAAAACAGAAAAAAGCGGGGGTAGCAATTTCATTTATGGATACATTAGGCTTTAAACCAACAAAAGTAAGGAAAGACAAGGATGGTCACTTCACATTTGTTAAGGGAAACACTCAACATGATGAGTTGTCAATTATTAACATTTATGCGCCCAACCAAAATGCTCCTAAATTTATAAGGAAGACCCTAACAGACATGAACAATTTAATATCCTCCAGCACCAGAATAATTGGAGATTTTAACATCTCTTTGGTGGTGTTGGATAGATCCTCCAATAAGAAACTAAGCAAAGAAATGTTTGGACTTTAACTTCACCATACAACAATTGAATCTAACAGACATCTACAGAACATTTCTTCCTAACAAAACTGGATACGCAGTCTTCTCATCAGCCCATGTGACCAAAATTGGTCACATTTTAGGTCACAAGTCTAACCTCAGCAAATTTAAAAGAATAGAAATTATTTCTTGTATTTTCTTAGATCATCACATAATAAAAGTTGAACTCACTAATAACAGGTATCTCATACAAAGACATGGAAACTAAATAACCTTATGCTGAATGATAGCTGTGTCATAGATGAGATTAAGAAGGAAATTGCCAAATTTTTGGCACAAAACAATAATGAAGACACAAATTATCAGAATCTGGGATGTTGCAAAGGAAGTGCTAAGAGGGAAATTTATAGCATTGCAAGCCTTCCTCAAGAGAATGGAAAGAGAGGCAGTCAATAACTTAATGGGACATCTTAAACAACTGGAAAAGGAAGAACATTCCAACTCAAAACCCAGCAGAAGAAAAGAAACAACTAAAATTAGAGCAGAATGGAATGAAATTGAAAACAAAAGAATTATTTAAAAGATCAATGAATCAAAAAGATGATTTTTTGAAAAATTCAACAAAATTGATAACCTGAAAATTAAAGTCCCCAGTATCATCAATCAGAAATGACAAAGGTGAAATAACAACAGACACCTCAGAAATTCAAAGAATCCTTAATGAATACTACAAAAAACTTTATTCTCAAAAATATGAAAATCTGAAATAAATTGAACAATACTTGGAAGCATGCCAACTTCCTAGACTTAATCAGAAAGACTGGGAAATGCTTAACAGACCTATATCAAGTATGGAAATAGAATCAACTATATGAAATCTCCCAAAAAAGAAGAATCCAGGACCAGATAGCATTACATCAGAATTCTACCTCTTTAAAGAGGAACTAGTACCTATATTACTTAACCTTTTCCAAAACATCAAAAAAGAAGGAATATTTCCAAACACATTCCTTGATCCCCAAACCAGAAAAACATCCAACAAGAAAAGAAAATTATAGAACAATATTTTTAATGAACATAAATGCAAAAATATTCAATAATATCCTAGCAAACAGAATCCAGCAACATATCAAATGAATTATACACCATGACCAAGAGGGTTTTATCCCAGAGTGTCAAGGTTGGTTCAGTATACATAAATCTGTAAATACAATTCATCACATAAACAAAATAAAAAAAACAAAGACCATATGATTCTCTCAATAGATATAGAAAAAACTTTTGATAATATCCAGCATCATTTCATGATCAAAATACTTAAGAAAATAGGTATAGAAGGGACTTTTCTTAAACTGATAGAAGACTTCTACAGCAAACTCATAGCCAATATCTTGTTGAATGGAGTAAAATTGAAAACATTTCCACTCAGATCAGGAACCTGGCAAGGTTGCCCATTGTCTCCAATGCTTCTAAACATTGTAATGGAAGTCTTAACCATTGCAATCAGGCAAGAGAAGGCAATCAAGGGTATGCAAATAGGGTCAGAGGAGATCAAACTTTCACTCTTTACAGATGATATGATTTTATACCTGGAAAACCCAAGGGACTCAACTACAAAACTCTTAGAAGTGATCAAGGAATACATTAGTGTCTCAGGATAGAAAATCAATACTCACAAATCAGTAGCTTTTATATATGCCAATAATAGTCAAGCCAAAAAAAGTCAAGAACTCTATTCCCTTTATAGTTGTGCCAAAGAAGATGAAATATTTGGGAATTTACCTAACCAAGGATGTGGCATATCTCTATAAAAAGAATTATGAAACTCTGAGAAAAGTAATAGCTGAAGACATTAACAAATGGAAAAACAAATCATGCTCTTCATTGGGAAGAATCAATATTGTTAAAATGTCCATATTACCCAAAGCAATTTACAAATTTAATGCAATCCCTATCAAAACACCACCATCATACTTTAAAGATCTAGAAAAAATAGTACTTCATTTTATATGAAACCAGAAAAAACCCTCAAATAGCCAAGACATTACTCAGAAATAAAAACAAATCAGGAGGA
>CAUYPK010007864.1:0-14387 GCA_963574355.1 Loris lydekkerianus | reverse complement strand
TCTAATCATCCTCCTGTTTTTGCTAAGGTTCCTCCATATTTCCTACTGAGGACAAAAGCAGCTGATGTCATGCCACACTTCAGAGAGTATAGTGGCAGAGAGGTTAAAAAAAAAAAAAAAAACTCTGCAATCTCCTTAAACCTTAACAAGAATTAGACTTAAATCCTTTAGAAATATCCCACCCAATCAATTCTTTGGCACATCAGAGTTTCATAAGTCCCAAGTATTTGGAGCCTAATATACCCTACTGAGTGGTGTGCTACACCTGGCTTTTATCAGTTAGTGAGCTGATTGTGCACATCTTTTCCCAACTCTAAGTCCTGTAGGTCACATTAGACATAAAAATTAGCCATTACAGTATGGAAATTGGCAAATGCTACAAATCAGGACTTTTTTTTTTTTTTTCAGAGAGCCAATTGTTAAATCACTGACTTTATCTGAAATCAATGAAGAGAATGAATCTCAGAAGTTAGACTTTTCCTTGGTTGCATAGCACATCCTAAGAAGATCCCATTGACATCATCTTGGTATGCCAAAAGGTCTAAGAATTCCAGGCTCTGGTATGCCCAAACTGGAAACCCAGTCTCAGCTTCAACGTCCCTCATTTATGCTCTTGCCAATAGACTCGATTGTAGGAACTGAGACTATGGCTACACCTTGCTTCTAGTTTCTTTCAGTTTGATGCCCATTCTCAACTGTTTACTGTAAGCAGTCCCAAGTGCTCACATTCAACCCCAGATGATAATGTTCAGGGTTCTTACAGTCCTTATTATCTGCCTGACTTTTGTAAGATGCCTCTATCTCCAATATTTGGGAATTACCTAGTGCTACTGCAGACTGCTTGTTACACCTGCTTCTTGGGCTAGACTGGATTCCAAGGCCTTTCCTTTCCGAGAAAATATTCCAAATATCTTCTAACAAGGCCCTGGATTTCCAAATTCTGGTTTCCCAAGAGACCTATCTGCTTTCCTCAACCCCAATGCCTCCTCTCTCCAGATCTTTTAATATGGGGAGAAGCTTCAGGATACCCATGGCTGGATGTTAGAAGATTCCTATGAGCCCCCTAAAACTATATATATAACTGTCTGAGCACACAAAGAAATCCCATAGATTTCCTTAGATTTCAAATGGAATCTGTGACATTGCCAAAAACTTAATTCTCTATCCTAAAGTCATTCAACCTGCCTGGATCTACAGTCCTTAATAGGTTATCCTTGCCTTTGGTGACTTTTTTGGACTGCTCAGGTTAAAAAACCCCAGAAGGCCCTTTCTAACCAAACTCCTAGCCTTGTTCAGCTCATTTTTATACATTCCTATAGTGCATCATCAATGATCACTACCATTCACTACTATTGACATTCATATACCAAGTATTATAAAACTTCTTGTAGTTCAATGCCTGGCACACTGTAAGCCTTCAACAAATATTAGCTCATATTACTATTATGTGATCTGGTCCATTATTTCTAATTCCTACCAAACCTTGAGAGTATAAGTTTATATGATGCAACTTACAAATGAGCAAATGAGGCTCACAGAGGAAGTAATGAGCCCAAAACAGTAAGTGAAGTATTACAATTCAAGGACACGTCTGTGTAAAACTGAAGTCCATGCCCCATGGTTCATTTGCTCCTCATTCAATGGATTCCTGGCCCCGGGTTCAGGTCCTACCCTGATATGGTTCAGATGTTTGGCCCCTCCAACTCTTATGTTGAAATTTTAACTCCAGTGTTGGAGGCAGGGCCGAGTAGGAGGTATTTGGGTCATGGGGGAAGATCTCTCAGAATGGCTCCCTGCACTAATGGGTGTGTTCTTCCTTTACCTGTATTAGTTGACACAAGAGCTGGTTGTTTAAAGGAGCCTGGCACCACCTCCTCTCTCTCCTGCTTCTGCACTATGTGACACACCTGCTCCCCCTTCACCTTCAACCTTGATTGGAAGCTCCCTGAAGCCCTCACTAGATGCAGATGCTTCTTGTACAACCTGCAGAAGCATGAGCCAAATAAATCTCTTTTCTTTATAATTAAACCAGCCTCAAGTAGGAGTAACAGGTCATCTGGGCCCACACTAGCTAATGCTAGTATAAAAAAGACTCTGAAGATGAACAGGTAACTATTTTATTTTCCTAATTCCACCTTATCATTAGCACCTGAACTTTATA
This sequence comes from Loris lydekkerianus, assembly GCA_963574355.1. NCBI lineage: Eukaryota > Metazoa > Chordata > Mammalia > Primates > Lorisidae > Loris > Loris lydekkerianus. The sequence continues at coordinate 12,226 of CAUYPK010007864.1, read as the reverse complement.
TTTCTTTGATGACAATGGAGATACAGAGCAAGGAGTGACGTTGTAGAAAAATACAATCTGAGTATTTTTCCCATCTTTAAAACTTGATGATTAATCTATTTCAATGACTTTCCACCTTTAATTATATCCCACTAAAATGTTATTCTGGTATAAAGACAAACAAATAAAATAAATTATAATTCCTCAGTGTCAACAGCAAGCCAACATGTAATCAACAGTATACTTTCCCCATAAAAAAGCCATCTCCTTTTACTTACATGCCATAATCCTTTCTTTGCCAACTTTTCTATTACAGATTGCCACACTTCTGTTGAGAATCCATTTGTAAAAATATGATCAAAGCAGGGCAAGAAACTTTGCAAAACAATGGAGTCACCTAAAAGGAAGTTCCATAGTTAAGAAATGTTAACATAAGGAAAGTCCAGAACATTTGGGAAAAGGTCCTCCAATTAAGGCCACACATAGACAAATGGTAAATTAAAGACACCAGAAAGAAAGCATTTTCAAAGTAGAATAAAGTCTTTAATAATTGACTTAAGTGGCAGGATTTTTTTTTTTTTTTCTTTGAGAAAGGGTCTTGCTCTGTTCCCCAGTCTGGAGTGCAGTGGCCTCATCACATCTCACTACAACCTTGAACTCCTAGGCTCACATGATCCTCCTGCCTCAGCCTCTTGAATAGCTGGGACCACATGCATGTACCACCATACCAGCTAATTTTTCTATTTTTTGTAGAGATTGGGTCTCGCTTTTGCTCAGGCTGATCTCAAACTCCTGTCCTCGAGCAATCCTTCCACTTCAAACACCCAAAATGCTAGGATTATAGGTATGAAACACTTAACATGGCCAGAAATGGCAATTGTTTTAAGTTCACCCATAAAAATCAATCCCCTAAGAGTTAGGCAGCATAATGTGAACTTCACTTATCCATTTGACAAGCCCAATGATGTATGTTTATATTTAATCCCTCACACAAATCACTAAGGCAGTGCCTATTATCTCCATTTACAAAGAAGGAAATAGAAGCTTAAAGAAAATTATAAAACTCACTTACATTGAAAAATGTGACAGATATTATTGTTACCCAACAGATTAGAAATTATGGCAAATGAAGGTCATGACATCATGCAGCAAGTTCATGACAAAAACCAAGACTGGAACCTAGATCTACCAATTGTTTTACTCAATACACAGTCATCTAACCCAGTGGCCATCTACCTACTACATCTCACGATCCTCCAAATCACATCTTGCAAGCTCATGGATGAGAGTTTCCAAGTGTCAGATAACTTGGTACTTCTTCCAGGATTATTAATCTCAAAAAATAAGTATGAAAGCAAATATATACTATACAAAAGGATATAAAATTTCCATAAGTTTATTTTTCAAACTTTGGAAATTGGGCCCTGAACATACATTCACCCTTCAAAGAGGATGGGAATGTATTAGACACATTGCTTTAAGAAGTTCTGTTAACTGTCCCCTTTCCAGATGGGGGCAGATCACTTCTCGGCCTTTTGGCTAAGATCAAATGCAGATGGGGGCAGAATGGAAACCACCCAGGTTATCTCAAGGGGAAATCAAGAAGCAGTTGTTTGGAATTCCCATAACTCTGGCCTGGGTTATAATAAAAGAGTAACTTTTAAAAGATACAGAGAAGACAGTGAGGAAGTGTAGGGAATAGGCCAAGACATCATACTAGGAGGTAAAAAAAAGACCAGCTTTGGCCACTGTAGGCAAAAGGCCAAGGGGATAGCTATGACCCATTAGCCTTTATATAAAGACTTCCTGCTTCTCCATCTAGAGGCGATGGCTATGCCTGCCTCTAACCTTTTCCTACTTCCTGTTACTCTCCCACCCCCTCTCTGTGACAAATTTGTCAAAATCTGTGGGACTACATTCACAGACCACAGAAGTTGCTTTCCCACAATACCAACGGGAACAGCTGAATGAGTAACAGATGATCAATTGTCAGCAGTAAGTGCCCCTCATCTGAAAGATAAGACTGTTTCTCAGCTATGCTAATATATCCCATTTTTCACAATCTAACATCTCTAAAATTGGGCCATATCTTACAAATGTCTCTTATAGGCAGAAAATAAACAAATGGCATAGCTTAAATCAGCTCCACTTAAATTTGATCAAATACAATATTTGAAGACAGCAGCCTGGTTATTGGCAGAAGTTTAGACTGTACCCTCACTTAAAAGGCTTATACTACATTGTGCTTTACAAGTTTCTGGTTCTGCCTAATCTGAGCCACTGATAAAGCCATCTCACGGGCCAGGTAATTGGACTAGTAATCTAATGCAGCAATGCAAAAGGTTTCCCTTCCTCCTGGACTGAGCATGTGAGTCCTCTGCTGATGCTGTGTGGGGCAGTAAGCATCACACAATGATACTGAGCACCGATTATCAGCTTTCACAGGATCCTACATCAGACCTTTCAAGTTATTTTCATAGTAAACAGAATATTTTCTCTACATATTAAAGAAACACATGTGAAAATCACAGGAAAGAGCAAAAGTCACATAAGACAGTTACAAGAATAAATTAAAAAATCTCTATGAATAGCAACACAGAACACTTAAGGGATCTGAAACAAAGCTCCCAAAGCTTTAAGTCATTTGTGCAAAAGGACTTTGTTGTTTTTACAAAGGCATTAACTACCAAAGTTTCCAAAATACTTTCTAATATGCAAACCAGTTTCATTTAAACTACATAAATTACTCACAAAGAAATTATCTTCCCAGAAACCTGAGCCCCCAGGAACTATTCAAAATATCAAGTACTCCAATTCCAACTTACCACTAATAGTGGTGAAGACTCCAACCAGGAAATCAGCAACCTGTGTCTGATCGTGACTGTTCTGCAGAAGTTGCAGACCCTCAAAAAACATGCGAGCAGCTTCATAAGGCTGGAGCAATCGCAGCAAGGAATAACCAGCGCGATAGTATCCCTGGAATATGAAATAAAAGCATAACAGTAATGTACTACAACTCTTCGTACCTGCTGCTGGAAAGAAACATGGGGAAATCTAACTCCAGAAGTCTTACTTCCATATAAACATGGACTTCTAACAAGCACTGGATATAGGGTTTCTACATTATATTCTGTATCACCTTTTTCCTGTCATTTTTAAACTGCCAAGAAAATAATCATTTTTCAAATCCATGACTTACACACTATCTAACATACAAGACACACAGAGGGAAGTAAGCCTGCTTCCATTTATATGTGTGGTTTATACCTCAAATCATAACCTGGGCCAGAACAGAACAATGAAAAAATCCTATAACTAGTGTTCAGGAAAAGAATGAGATTGTCATATAAACACAGAAGTTGTTTCCTGCTCCTTTCAAAGTAAACACAATTTCCACTGAGTATGTAAGTGGGAGAAAAAGCATAATAATAAGCATTGAAATTTACTGAGCTCTACATCTGCTATATTATCAGCAAGATATACCAGAGATCCAGGAAAAAATTTTTGATTTCTGTAAAAAGGATTCTTGAATAGAAACAAAGTAATATTCCCTTCCCCACTTTGATCATCTGAATCAGCATGATGTGTTGATTTTCTAAGTGTTCACTATTTCATGAAAAAGCAAGCAAGCACTTAAAAATTCCACATAGCACCAAATCTCTGATTATTTATTGACTTGTTTTAAAACATGTTGAAGGTTAAAACAATTTTTAACCTTCATTTGAAAGTCTAAATATCTCAGATAACAATTATAAAAAGGAAAAAAAATTGTTTTCTTTTGTTTTTCCAACCAAGCAAGCAAGCCAAGTTCATACAGAATCTCCCATTTCTCTGCCATCTTCAGACTGAAGTTTCTTTCTTTCTTTTTTTTTGAAAGAGGTGAAGGGAATCAGAATATATCATCCCAAAGATGCCAGTCTGGCACAAGGATTATTTTTACCTGAAGGCATTTGAAATTCAACAGATATAAAAAAGAAACTGTTCCACTGTTTCATTTACCTGACTAAAGGGAGAAACTCCTATGAAATGAAAACTGCCAGAAATCCCTTCTCCTAGGGAAGTTTTACGGCCATGAAGAAGACAACATCAGCACCAAAATGGGCCTACACAAACCTTGCTAAGATAGACCATATCTTTAATTAGTTTCTCATACACACACAAACACATACACACACACACACATACACATACCCCTTCCCATAGTTTGTAGCTCCTAGAAGCATTAAAAACCCTTTGTCCTGTCATCTCCACAATTTATCACTCTTTGTTTAATATTATATATAAGATCTCAGGCTTATCCACTTCTTTGGGGTCTTCACTTCTTTTCTAGGAAGATTCCCATGTCACATAAAAATAAACATCAAATAAAATTCTTATGCTTTTCTCCTATTAATCAGTCTCTTGACAGTCTAATTTGGAGGGTCACAGACACTAAACCAAAAGAGAGTAGAAGGGGAAAAAAAAATTTCCTTCCCTAGAGACTACAGAGGACAACGATTGTTGGGGAAGAAATTAAAGACTGTTGGGGAAGACACCCAAGAGCTTTAGGCAAGAATGGAGGAGGCACACAGACAGCTGTGCTGTCAGGGGCTGCTCTAGGTTTAGCCACTTGAAGAAGAATCCAGGAATATCACCCAGGACCCCATCAGCCTCTGGGGCCACAGCCGCAGCCTCCACCTCAGTGATCTAAGCAAAACCCAACTACTCCCATCCTATACCATTAGAAGATGGGAAAGTCTTAAACTGCCTTTGAGAATAATTATCAATGTACTCCCATTTTTAAAACTAGTCAATAATTTCCAAATTATTCATACTCCAAGAAAAGAGGCTTATGAATCAGTACCTACTTAGGATGTAAAATATCCAAACCCCTCTCTCAGGTTTGGAGTGATCTATAGGTCAAACATCCCCTACTCCCTTCTGTTCTGTTTCTAGCAGTCATGCATGAAACACAGACCACTAAAGATACATATATAATAAGAACTGGTGTTCACTGAGTGCCAACTTTAATGTTTCTTTAACCCTCAAAGCAACTCTAAGGCATAGGCATTATTTCACTTTACAGTTAAGGAATTATGATTTAAAGAGAGAAAAATAAGTTCATCCAAGGTGTTAAAATCAGTACACAGCAATGCATTAGACAGAAAGGCCTGTGCTTTTCCCACTTTACTGCGGAGCCTCTCTATAAATTGTCTATACCACTAATCTGACACTTAATTTTATGTATGCTTCTTCAGCCAGCTCCAGAATTGCTATTAAATTTAAGGCCTCTGATTTTAAAGCTAGTCCCTCCCCAGCTTGAATGTGAATTACACAAGGGTTGGGATGATACTCCACTCCTTTGTCTGCAGACTTGATGAACCAAGAATAGTGAAATTGCCTTGAAGAGTGGCACTCTGGGCATTTTAACTGAAAAGACAACCAAATGATAATTTATCAACCTGTTAACAACCTTAAAGGGTCTTACTGACCTCCCAAACTTCCCTTTTCCCTCCAAAGGAGTGGTTTCTACTGTAAGAAATACTCCTGAAGGATTTGCATCATGCTTTGCATCATGCATCCTCATAGCTTGCATTTGAAATAAAGCTTTGTCAAGATGAAACTTGCAAACAGCAAAGAACATGAACAGATAATGATGTATGGTGTGACTACATTAGACAAAACAAGCTCCTCTGTGATCTCCACTGTACTCCACTCACTGAGAAGTCAAACTTTCCTGTCACCTACAAGTGCATTTAAACTCTTGGCTGGCATGGTTTTCTCTTCTCAAGATAATGTTCACAATCCCTATAGGCATCTGTCCGAAGTAAAAAGAGAGTTAACTAGAAGCACTCCTACCATTTCTATTTTAAAAAGAAAGGAGAGTCAGGTCAAGAAGGAGAAAGCAGCAGCCCCAGCTGCCATCCCCCATACCCTCATTCAACACCACCCCATACCTTCACTTGCTCCCATAGCCTCATTCACACACACACACACACACACACACACACCCCGTACCTTCACATAGGTTGGATCCCATTGGAGACATTCTTTGGCAGCAACAAATGCCTCATTCCACTTCCCAAGGCTATAAAATGCATTGGATTTGTTGCACAGCAGCACAGCCAAGTCTCTTGGGGGAACCCTTTGAAAAAGAACAAAGCAGTGGTCTGTAAAGCAATCATTCCACAAATACAGAAAATCCTTGAAGGCCACTGTTCTAGTGCTGGCTGCTGCCTTTAGGAAGGGGTTTTCTGAAGGAAAAGTTTCGTTTATGTTTGTCAGACCAGTCTCATCGGTCCTTAGAAAGTCTAGAGCATTTACAATGTACAAATCTGTCCTTCCTCACTCCCAAATCTGCTGTCATCTTTTAATGATAAAGGTTTTCAACACCTTGGTTCCATCTCTCACTGATTTCCACCAATCTTTTCATTTTTTGAGACCACTGGATAAGATGCTGAGAAAATGGTGGAAGGATCCTTAAGGATGGAATTCCCACTGAAACTCTACAGAGTCCAGACTCCATATGAACTCTACATGCATGTTCATGCAGAATGAACTCAGAGTATATCACAGGAAGGTCTTTTCAGAACATGTGATCACACCATCTCCACCATCAGCTCTCAGAAGAACAGGCTGCAGGTAAGAGGTCTGTGCATGCCCTGGGAGCAAGGTCTCTGGGCATGGGATTCCAGGGTCCTGGTACCCATAGTGGAGAACAAAGGGAAGGGAAGGGTTCTGGGTGAGTAAAGTCCTAATCCCACAAACTCCTGCCTGTGATGAGAGCACAGCTGCAAGACAGCCAAAGTGAGAACAGGGTCTCCAGCATAGCAGGGCAGCAAGCCCCTCTTGCTGTGTTGATATTAGACTCTAGGATAATACACCTTCAAGGCTAATGCTACAACCAAGTTGGAAGAAGAAGGAAAATGCAAAACAAATCACAATATGGCAAAAGAAACCGAGGTGCCACCGGAATGTAAGACACAAGGAAGAAAAATAAGGCTTATTTTTTATTTAATATTTTAATTGTGAAAATAATACAAACCACTGTAGAAAAGTTAGGTAATACAGACAAGCATTAAACAAAGTAAAACTCACCTCTATTACTTTCCCCACCCTCAATGCTTTCTGTGTCCAATTTTTTCACAGTCGTGATTCCCTTGCAGTGAAGGGATGAGGCTCCAGACCCGCACAAGAGGCGGTGGTTAGGCAGCAGGTAGTTGGGAGCCAGACCACTAATATAGGAAACACTGTACAGCCATTCCCAGCCACATTGACTGCTGGCTGTAGGTAGGGGCTCTCAGTACCCAATTCTCCAGAAACTTATCCTCAGCCTAATGAGAGCTGCCCTCTCCACAGGAAGTAATACCCATGCTATTACTGAATGATGTCCCCTCTCAAAATTCATAGGTTGAACCCCTAACATCCAATGTGAGAGTATCTGGACATGGAGCCTTTGGGAAGTAGCTATGTTTATATGAGGTCATTAGAGTAGGACCGTCATGGTGGGATTAGTACTCTTATAAGGCAAGACACTAGATACCTTGTGTGCTCTCTCTCTCTTTCTCTCCCCCTCTCTTTTCATTCTCTCCCCCTTACTTCAGTATACTATGAGGAGATGGCTGTCTATAAGGAAAGACGGGCCTCATGGTAGCACCTTAATCTTGAACTTCCCAGCCTTCAGAACTGTGAGAAATAAAATCCTGTTGGTTAAGCCACGACATCCATAGTATTTTGTTATGACAGCCCGAGCATACTAATATAGCTCTACTCCCTAGAATAACCCCCAATGGCCAGACAGCCTACTACCAGTGATCACCAAGAAAAACAAAAGGTTAGACAGCTCTGCAGAACAATTTCTGCTCTGGAACTCCCTGTGTGATCAGACCAAATCTGACTCCAGTTTGGACACCATCCCTGCTTGGAGCCTTCCCTTGCCCCATCCTGCCTCCCTCAGTCCCCTTCTCCTGTGAGTACTTGCTCAGCAAATCACATATACCCAGATCCCTATATTAGCTGGCAGTGGCAGGAAGGCAAGAAGCAAGTGATGAACGAAGAAAATAGTGTCAGGAAGGCCGCATGAAAGGTAACACGTAAAAAGTCTGTAAGTCTCATTAGTGGTCACACAGGAAGTAAGTGGTGGAGCTGAGATTTGAGTACACACAGAGTGGGGGTCAGTCTACACCCATAACCACTATACAACACTATGTCTTTCTAGGAAGTTCAGTGTTCTTCCCTGAATGAGGAGCTATAGACCCACCTCTAACATGATTCTGATATATACCAGGGTAAGGCAGAACAATAGAAACAACAGGCATAAGCCAATTGCTCTCCATGCAAATTCAATTACAGTGTAGATCAGTGATTTGCAACCAGTGTGCTGTGGCCTACTGGTGTGCCATGAGATGATCTTAGGTGTGCCATGATAATTTTTGAAGATCATTAATTATTTTTGAAAGAAATTCAAAGCACAGTAAGTATATTCCTATTTTTTTTTTTTACTCTTTTTTTGTTTGGATCAACATAATTTAAGTGTGCCATGAAAGTTTAACTATAGGGTCGAGTGTGCCATGAGATAAAAACGGTTAAAAAAACACTGATGTAGACACTAAGGTGATGGGGTGGGGGTCGGAAGTGGGAACCATGTTTCAGTAATTACTCTGATGTCATTTCTCTGTACAAGTTTAGTCTATGTGTACTCCATAGGTGCCAACCTTTGCTCCTTCTACTACAGGTGTTCCCAAAGGATGATCTGGGAACCACTGAGGGTCCTCAAGACCATTTCAGACGGTCCACAAGTTCAAAAGATTTTCACAGCCATGGTAGACTGAGTAATGCCCCCCTCCCAAAATAATGTTACCATAAGGCACTTTTGTGATTACCAAAAGATGTGGCAGATGTGATCTTAAGGAGAAAAGATTATCCTAGATTATGACACAATTACAAGAGTCCTTACAGAATTAGATAGTGGACACCACCACTAAAACAGAGCTAACAGTGATGGGATGGCAGAAGCAAAGATTGGAACAATTACCTCTCAAGATGGAGGAAAGGGCTGTAAGCCAAGGAGTAGAGGAAGCCATTTAGCAATGCATACCACCTTAGTGTATACCACCTTAGTGCCCAGGTGGCATGTACTATGGCTAGAAAGAAAATGGAATGGATGATTAAGAAAAAGGCAGAGAAATGGATTCTCCCCTCAGAGCTTCCACAAAGAACCAGCTTTTGCTAACACCTTGATTTTATCATAGACTTGTAAAACTCACTTAGAATCTCTGACCTCCAGATCTGTAACAGAATGAATTTATTTTGGTTTAAGCCACTAAATTCATGGTAATTTGTTACAGTGGCAACAGGAAACTAATACAACAATAATACTAAGATATTATACACTTTTTCCACCCTTATTCTCTCACATGTACACAGGGAGTTTCCCAGAAGCTACATGACATTGATATGGCCAATAGACTGAATGCAGAAACAGACTTAAGAAGCCAGTCACCTTCTATTGATACAGACATTAAGGAGACTTGCAAAAACATGCCACTCTTCTAACTAAATTTTTGCTTTGAAAAATACAATTATTTTTATGAAAATATAACAAGTAGTGAGTTTCTTGATATTTTTAATAAATTAATAAATACATATTTTTCATTTTTTCTCTGTCTCAAGTTCTCATATAGACTGATTTGATAGCTACTACCTATATAAACAAAAGCTCTTTGGGGTCTTCAATTTTTAGTGCACAGGTCTGCTAGAAGCTAAAAGGTCAGGAAAGGAGAAAGTGAGCCTCAGTGCCCTAGTGGTAGGCAGTGAGGCCAGGGAGTAAATGACATGAATGATTAAGATGAATGAGGGGGTTTGGGGACTTCAGCCATCCTAAGAACTCTGACTCCTCAGCCAGCCAAAAGAGGAAATTCTGTTCTGTTTATCAACAGTCCCCTCTGTTTCACTTTCTATTTCCCTTATTACACTAAAAATCTCTGTTCAGTCTGTGAGCTGAGGAGCAGAGAAGACAAACAGGAAGTGAGAGACAAAGAAAACAGAAACTAAGTGGTGTGATAAGAAATGAGAAGAAAACATAAGCATATAAGCAACAGAGTCCCCCTTTATGTAAAACAGAAAAGGTGGGGTGAAAGGCCAAACACTTACCCCCACTGGTATAACTGCAGGAGAATCTGGATGGCTTCATCATACTTTCTGATGGCCAAAGAGAAGTTCCCACTCTTAAGAACCTGGTTGCCAGATTCTTTCAACAGCTCAGCATAAGCTGTCAGGTCCATCCTGTGAGGAGACGGAGGAAAGGCTTGCCGCCAGTCATATCCAGGACACGTTCACCCTCACATCTGCAGTGCTGAGAATCTGGACAAGGAATTTGTTCATTCTGGCTCCACCCACCTCAGAGGGCACAACCCAGCAACACCTCTCACCACCAGGGAACCAGACAGAGTGTTTGACAAGACCATTTCTTTCTCAATTCTTTTCTGCCCTCAGTGGCAGCCAAAAGATTCCATTAATTTGGTTTTAACCTGGAGGTCTCTTCTATGCATGAGACAATATAGACTGGGCAGGTAGTGAGCATTATTTTTACAATGGGCACTATTATTACCCCCTGAGTGACCCATTACCACAGACCACAAGAAGGCACTGTCCCCACTATTTAGATATGGAAAGTGAGGCTCAGAGAGGTTCAAACTAGTCACTTGCCTGGTACTTCCCAGTTTTAACCCCAGACTGGACCAATTCCAAGTTTCTTCTCTTGACCACTGTACCACATCACCCTACTGGGACTCAGTTGACAGTCCTTCCTTTCTCTCTTAGACGACAGGATGAAGGTGTAGGTGCAGTTCTGAAGTCCTTGATATCTCCTGCACCTCCCTTCTTAAAAAAACTACAAAATAAGCCTTGGAGTTATTTGTCCCTGAGACTGCTATTGCCTGCCTACTTGTCAGAATTCCCCAAGGGCACTTGCCACTTTCAGGTCATAACCCCTATTTTTTCATTTCTGTAGCCCTAGCACATAAGGGGCACCTAAATATCTGTGGTGTAGTAACTTGAATGCAACCCCCAGAGAAGATGGATATTACTGATTTTCTCTGGTGTGGCCTGGGTAGTTGGAGAGAAATGCTTGGCAGTTCAGACTATGTGCCAGGCCTCAGTAAGTGTGGTGAAAAGGAGGAGAGGAGAGGATATAGAGAGGAGAGGACATAGGACAGCCTTAAGAAGCAAGGAGACAGAGAAAATGTGGGAGTCAGAAGAGTTGTCCCTTAGAACTTCATCCTCTTAAGATGGCAGTGGGAAAGGTGAATTGATGGGGAGGGTCTTAAATATGTGAACAATTCAGATGTTCACAGATGCCATGTACCTATGAGGTCATAAAATCTATTGGGTGTTTTTGTTGACCAACATAATTCTTGGATAAACAATAACTCTTACTATTTTATCATTTAAAGTCTTGGTGGGGGATCAAAGTGAGGGGGTGGAACAGACTCAAGCAGGTATAAATGGTTGTTTATTTTAAACACATTTGGCTTCTTGGGACTAGGGTATGTGAACTGTGCAGCATTCCTTTATCAGTATCAGACACATGACTCAAGTCAAAATACAAAATCCTACCTACACTTTTCATTCAACAATTTCTAAATTATGTAACATTTCTTTATACAGAGATGACTTGAATAGAAGATGAAAAAAATAAAGAATCGATGCACCAATGAATAAAGATATTTCTCTTCCAAATATTGTCAGCCATTTGTCCAATAATTGTTTCTGAAATTGGTCATGATTATGCAAGTAGAACAAGAAAACCACTATAACAACTGAAAGTTAATATCCCTCTTGATAAATAGCCTTTTCTATTGCAATACTCTAACTAAAATATATAATTCACAAAAGAACACCAAGTACTTTCTACTTTATAATACAATAAGTTAGTAAACGAAAAATACAGGCTACTGTTGGGGTGAAAAGGCATATGATCAACACTGGCCGGGAGTGGTGGCTCACGCCTGTAATCCTACACTCTGGGAGGCTGAGAAAGAAGACTAGGATTAAAGATGGTGGCTGAGTAACAGCTTCCCTGCAACTGGGCACAGCGAGTCTGGGGAGACAAGTCTCCAGACATCTCTGGCCGGTGGGATCTGCCTATGATCATCCCTTTGAGGATACAGGGAGCCAGCAAGGGACTTCTGGACCCCAGGAGGAGGACAAAAACAGTGGAAAACTGGAAAGTGGCTGTGTGTGATCGATCGACCTAATCACGCCAGCA
>CAUYPK010007863.1:0-77695 GCA_963574355.1 Loris lydekkerianus | reverse complement strand
GATATATGTACACTATGCAATGACCTAATAAGGGTATATATTCAACAAAAATAAAATCAGCACATGGATGGAGCTGGAACATATTCTTCTTAGTAAAGTATCTCAAGAATGGAAGAAAAAGTATCCAATGTACTGAGCCCTGCTATGAAACTAATTTATGGCTTTCATATGAAAGCTATAACCCAGTAATAACCTAAGAATAGGGGGAAGGTGGAAAGGGAGGGAAGGGAGGAGGGAGGATGGGCGGAGGGAGGGTGATTGGTGGGATTACACCTGCGGTGCATCTTACAAGGTTATATGTGAAACTTAGTAAATGTGGAATGTAAATGTCTTAACACAGTAACTAAGAAAATGCCAGGAAGGCTGTGTTAACCAGTGTGATAAAAGTGTGTCAAAAGGTCTATAAAACCAGTGTATGGTGCCCCATGATCACATTAATGTACACAGCTATGATTTAATATTAATAATCAAATAAAACAAAATAAAATAAAATAAAATAAAATAAAGGCTAACAGGTGAGAAGATGGAACCGAGAATCTCCTGGAAGGGCAGGAAAAGGGAGAAAGTTCATTTGAAAAACCTACGCTGGCAAGCACGGCTGTCAGCAGGATAGTGCCCAGGAAAGCAGGTGGTGCTGCAGGTGCCAAAGTGGGACAGAATGAGGTTGTTGTCACACGAGGAGCAGGAAAAAGGTCCTCTTCCTTGGCAGGTTCTGCAGGAGGAGTGGCATTCTGCAGAGGAAAAGGAGACAGGCAGAAACCATGATGCCAGATTCCCTTCTGAAGCCCAGCACTGGCAGCATTGGCTGGTCTGGGGACAGTCCCCGGGGCCCTAGGAAGCTTGCTGCCTCCTCTGTCTCTTAGGAAGGTCAAGCCTGTGCTACTCCCCCAGAAAGAACCTCCAGCTCCCGAGTCCCCACTTACTTTTACAAGCCCCCCTCTCTGCATAGTATCCTGGAGGGCAGTCAGGAGCGCAGTGATCCCCAAGCAGCAGGTGGTGGGCATTCTGGCACCTCAGGCAGATGCTCCCAGTGTGGTGGAGATCAGCTGTACAGTGCTGGCACAGAGGATGGCAGTCTGGAGGGAGAGGGGAGCAGAGAGAAGGCATGGATGCTCGTGAATGCAGAGTCTAATAACTACCCCAAAGGGCAGAAAGGATTTCAATTACCAACTCGGCAGCACAGAAGCCGGAGAGCAGCCCACAGGCAGCGTCTGCCAGTGAAGTGGAAGCTGGGGACCTGTACAAAGTGTGTGTCTAAGGGTTTTAGCAAATGGCCAGGCCCAGCGCAGTGATTGACTTTTCATCCTTTTCTGATTAAACGACTATCAAGTACTGAACACCAAGTGACAGATAGTTGCTAGGGGTATAGACAGAACTGCCTGACTAACAGAAACGGGAAGATCGGTGCAGTCAGCATCTCCCCCGAAGGGCTCTGAGAACTTGAGTGCAGTGTGCTCCCCTCATAGGGGCTCCTGAGCCCTCCCCAAGGCTCCGCCTCACAAACGTGGCCTTCCCGTCAGAGCACCAGCCTCAGCCTTCAGGGTGGAGGGGTTGAGCTTAGTAGAAAATTGGGCCAAGTGTTTGGAAAATTTTAATCTTTAGAGATAAACGTATAAAGAAGAGTTGTGAGCTGAAAAGTCACAACTTGTTGTGACCTGATACAGAGTTCACACCAGGTGTTGTGCCAGTTATGAGTAAAGCCATAAAACAAACGATCTTGGACAACCAGCCCTGTCTCTGGTTCTCACTCCTATAACATCATCCTTTAATAAAGAGCTCGATTGTGTTCAGCTTCCACTGTAGAGGAAAACCTCCCCCGTCCCGCTCTGGAGTGGTAATTACCCTTCAAGTCCCATTTACCATCCTTCATTCCAAAGGTAGGAGAAAACCCACCAATCCTGAATTACCCACCAAAATGAAAAAGGGGTAAAGGTCTAGGGAGGGAGGAGGGGAGTTCTGATGATGGGGCCTTCCCGTCTTCCCCTGTGGGATGCTAAGCACTTGTCAGTGCTGGAAAACGCACCACCCAGGGTCTGGTTTCATTTGAAGGCATTGTAATTTCTAGCAATATTTTCACTTAAAAATCCATGGAAATCAGATTGCCTGCCCCTGAAATCTATTGACACAGATCTTTTCCTCTGAATAACTCTCTTAATTCCTGATGATCTGGATGTGTCCCTTGTACAAGATCTCACTCTCTCCCATACCCCGCACCCACTATGCCCATGAGAGCCCTTTCTAGGATCCTTCTAGCTACTCTGGAAGTGAAGCCAAGAGTCCTTCTCAGAGACGCCGACGCTTCCAGCAGCACACAAGCTGATAGCCCCTGCCCTTTCCCTGAACTTTGTGAGTTTCAAATTACAAGCAGCCTTTTGTCAATGTTAGGAACAATTCATGATACCCTAGGAGCCAAATTAATCCTCATTACAGCCCTTCTGTAATTTACAAAGGAAATGATGAGGGCCCTGAGGAGAAAATGACAAGGAGCCCTCTCACTCTGAGTCGGTGGCGCAGGGTTCCCATGATACGCCCAGACTTCTGTTCTTTGTCCTGGGCCTTCCTCACAGTTCCAGGAGCAAAACTCTAGGTGTGCAAAGGGGAAACTCAAAAAGCTTTGGAAGTCACACAAGCAAATGAGGGTGACAGTGTTTTATGACTGCATTAAGGAGAAGGTGATGTTGGGATTGGAAAACTAGAAAGCAAAACTCCATCACAGCTTCTTCCTCTTTAAAGTCAAGGCTTCCAGAGCTTTCTGAACTCAGCGTGCACCAGCAAGACCTGCAGGTGTCAGTGGTCCAAGGACCAGCTGTATCTAACACAAGTTTCTCCAGGGTGCAATTAGAGAAATAAAAGAGTACAGTCACCAAGCCGATGCTTTGAAGAGAAGGCAGGCAGACCTCTGTAGGAGTTTGAGGGTACAATAATTAAGTATTTACGGATTTGTGTGATCTCAGGAGTCTCTTTCTAAATGAGAAAAGCAACCTCTGTTACTCCTCAAGGAAGCTGGAGCCAGCTGTGGACCAGCCTTCCTGCTTCTCTGGCAGCTGCTGTCACACTTCCTCATGTTTCTCAGTGACCGCTGACCCTGCCCACCCACTCTCGTCCCCCCCCCCCCCCAGTGATCTCACCTGTATGACCAAGCAGGAGCACCTTGGATCCATTCCTTTCAAACTCAAAACGTCTACTGGTCCCATTTTCATTTCATTTGCTCCCATTGCACAGGATTAATTGGCCAATTCTTCTACCTGCACTCTCGATCCACTTCACTTTTTTTTTTTTTTTTTTTTTTTTTTGATAAAGAGTCTCACTATGTCACCCTCGGTAGAGTGCCGGGGCACCACAGCTCACAGCAACCTCCAGCTCCTGGGTTTAGGTGATTCTCTTGCCTCAGCCTTCCAAGTAGCTGGGCCTACAGGCGCCCACCACAATGCTCGGCTATCGATCCACTTCTCAACGTTACTCCACCTCTTATCATCCATTTCTCTTCACTCTGTCCTGACTCCAACTTCCAAACATGCTTCATCCTGATCCTGCCCCCAAAGCTTTTTGCCATGAACACCCCCATCTTTTACCTTCCCTTGACCATGCAACTTCCTTGCCCACTCTCATCTCACCTTGTAATCTGCATCCAATGCCATTCTACTGTGACATTGCTCTTGGAGAGGTCTCTGATGGGCTCTCATGACCACATCTTCTGACCACCTCTACCTCTATATCCAACGTGAAATCTTTGTAACACAAGGCACTGTTACCCAGACTGATCCCCTTGAAACCTTCTCTCTCCCCTCTCAGAGGGATTCACCCTGGTGCTCCTCTGGCGGATAAACCTCACAACTCTCAAGTTCTTCGATCTCCTACTCAAGGCTCTGAGGTCCTACAGTAGACCTGGCAGTCTGGATCAGATTCAGGTGTATCAATGGCAGAAGCCAATGGAAAAGGCTCAAGCGTTGCAGAGACTCTGGAACAACTCAGGGCCTCTGCTTCCTTCCATGGATCTGTGTTAAGCCATCAAAGGCACTGGATCAATCCCCAGACATAGCCAGTTGTATAATGGAATGAGTGCCCAGAGGTGATGGGGAAATCAATTCATGATATGAAAAATATAAAATGATCAACTCCAGAGTACCCAAAGCATCACATCAATCCAAGTTGGTTCACAGCTCTACCTTATACAGGAGAGTAAATTACTGGAGTTTGGAAAGTTGGACTCTCCTTTTGTTCACTACCTGTATTCATTCTAGGCTTTAAAAGGTTATGCTGAACACCCAATTATGAATAGATTTATTCCAAGAAAACAACCTGAGTGGGTCCCATGTTCACTCATTCATGCAAACCTCCCTTCCCAACTTGGTTATACACATGCCCCCAATAAAAGACCATTTAAATAAATATGCCCTGAAGGTTGGTTGACTGATTTTTATTAAACCATGCTGAAAAGAATAATAAATTCCTAAAGCCTAGGAAACATTTTTATCTTCAGAGGCTCGAAGTCAAAATCACTTTATAGGAGAGAGTTCCTTGGGAGACCTCAAAATGAGTAACGATGTGCAGAGAAAGAAGCCAGAAATCAGAGCAACGTGGGCTTGAGGATTAATAGCAGTGTATTAATAGCAGTGTATGAATGTACAGCTCCCTAGGGCCAGCAACAGAACTTGAGCAAGACAGGCTACAAGTAGCCAGTCCCACCAGGCGCCACAGCAAGCAGGCTCCAGGCACAAGCCCAGGGCTCCCGTGACCTACACAGACCAGGGCCTGAGCAGGTTCAAACAGGAATCTGCAAGTTTTACTTTTCTGACTATAATGTAAGGCATGGGAGAAAATTTAAAAAGTATTTTTACAAGTATAAATAAGCATTAAAATGAGCTTAAGAATGCCTTTCAGAACCAAAACTACCATTGACATTTTCTTTTACTTACTTTTCTATACAATTTTTGCATATATAGATTTTTACATAAAAGAGATTATATTAAATGTATACCATCAGCATTTCTACATGTCACTTGGGACTCTTTCTAAACATCGCTTTGAATAGTTTTATAGTATTCCAGCATGGAGTGAACAAACAAAATTTGCCTTTTTTCTTACAATTTGATAAAATCTTTGTTTGAATTCTAGATTATTTCCTAACGTATAACCTTAAGGGAGAATAATATTTTTATTATTATAGCTTATATATATTGAATTCTAAATATGCATTAGGCACTGTAATAATTACTATAAATGCATAATCTCATTTGAAGAAATGAAGTAGGCAATGTTATTATCCCTATTTTACAGGGGAGGAAAATGAGGCTCTGAGAGATTATTTGTTCACACACGTCATATCCAAACTGACTCCAGAGTATACATATACTTTTCACCGAAGTAAAATTCCTAATAGGTATAAAAATTGGCTTCCAGAAAGTTTGTATCAATTTATATTTCCAGGAGCCAATTCATCACATTAGACTGTTTCATCATAACTTTGCCAGCACTAAGGAATTAAAAAAGTTCTTTTATTATAAGGAAAACAATCTTGGCTAATTTGGTTGGTGAAAATTACTTTTACATTATTGTTTTAATTTGTATTTCTTTTATTATAAGGGAGGTTGAGCATTCTAAAAATCTTTTTTTTTTCTTTCAAACAACAAAAATATTTAAATAGCTAGTGTATTTACAGATTTTGCAGCATGGTGGGGAAAAATGACCTTGGATATACAATTATAGCTGAGTATTTAATCTGTTTAATCAAATAATAACCTTAGGAATCAACCAGTGAGTTCTTTCCTCATGCACTATGACCACCCCATCCTGGACTAGAAAGCAAGGAGTCACCATATACTCCCAGGGAAAGTTACCAAAATTAGATCCACAAAGATACCATATTGGTGGTTCCCAGGGCACAGGAGAAAAAAGCCAGGGAAAGCCCTAACCGGATGTTGGATGCACTGGAACTAAGAGACCCAGGCCCTCGTCCATCGACACGGCCCTGTACTCTGCATCGCCCTGCCCCAGCCCAGAGTAGCACATTCCAGCTGGAAGAGGAGGAGTAGTGAAGAGATCCCTTCCTCTGCCCCAGCCCTCCCCTCCCATGGAATAATCCTGAATCCAATGTTAAGATGGACTTGGGCTGTGCTTCTTGCCTTAAAGAGGGCTGTGTCCGAATTTTGTCCAATGTCACGGGCAACAGAGATGGTGGCAGGCAAGCTGAGCACCAAGAGCTCACATGGTGGGTGCGGAGGCGCAGGGCCGGCATGAGACTGCTACAAATGCTCCGTGGGATACTCCAGGGCAGGGCAGGGTGCCATGAATAGGCTGCCAACTCAGACCAGGGGCAGAGACACGGACACTGAGGTCAGCTGCACGATGAGCCGGGCAGGGCAGGGTGCCATGAATGGGCTGCCAACTCAGACCAGGGGGCAGAGACACGGACACTGAGGTCAGCTGCATGATGAGCCGGGCAGGGGACGGGGCTCACAAAGGTTTCCAAGAAGAGGGGAGGCTTAGGCACCATCCCAGCCGTTGAACAGAACTTGATGCCTTCTAGGAACGGAGAAAGGTTGGGTACGGCTGCATCTTAAAGAACAGATGGAAGAGCTACTCAGGACCTGACCGGGCCCCTTCAGGGAGGCTTTATAAGTCAAGAGAAGGAGCCTGGATTTTGTCATAAAAGCGAGTGGGAATAGGGTGTGTGTGTGTCTGTGTCATTTGTCAGTTTATCTTCTGAGACCTATATTTTTATTACACATTCAAATGAGAAATGTTTGTATGAAAGTTTAAGTCGTCAAAGGAAAACATTAGAAAACTCTGACATACAGCTGCTCTGCATATAAAATCTTTTATTTTTAATTTTTTTTTTATTTTTTGAGACAGAGTTTCACTTTGTCACCCTCAGTAGAGTGCTGTGGTATCACAGCTCACAGCAAACTCAAACTCTTGGGCTTACACAATTCTCTTGCCTCAGCCTCCCGAGCAGCTGAGATTACAGGCATGCGCCTCAAAGCTATTTTTGTTGTTGGTGGTGGTGTTGTTGTTATTGTAGTCGTCATTGTTATTTTAGCTGGCTGGGGCAGGGTTAGCACCTGCCACCCTTGGTGTATGTGGCCGGTGCCCTACCCACTGAGCCACAGGCGCTGCCCACCCTACAAAATCTTTGTTGCAGGAAAAGCAAGGGCCTTTCTCCCCACCACTCCCACCTCGTTAACATTTGCAGAAGCTGCTTCTCTGCTAGCACATCTCACTGCTGGACCGCTCTCCAGGGCCCTGGGAGGTGAGGCTGTGATGCAAGCATATGACCCTAGTGCAAGCAGGAATAGAGATTTTGGGGTGTCCCTTGAGAAAAAGAAAAATCATACTTGTGGGTTCTCTTCAAGGCATGACTGGAAAAGACTGTTTTACATCATCAATTCTCAAATCGCCTTGAAAAAGGAAACAGAGAGGAATTTGCCTAATCCACAGCAGCTAGTAGGTAGACTGTACATAGTTGTTCAACAACGGAAAAAAATTAGTGGAGTAGAAACAATAGGAAATCGTGGAGAATGTGGAGGCCCACGGAAAAGCCTGATGTAGATTGCATCTCCTGGGTTTCAAAATCCACTTTAGGACAAGAGGAAAAGGGTGTCACTTGGCTGTGTGTGTGACAGTGTACAACTGTCTTGTCAGTTATAATCTGAGATAATGAAGAGAGAGATAAATATCCCCACAGCCAGCCATGTATTAATTATACAGCCTAAACATAATTAAGAGGTAGGGTGAGCCTCGTTTCCAGGCACTGTGGGAGGTAATCATGTCCCAGAGAACCACTCGAAACCAGTCACTTTACACTCAGTAAACTCCATGGCTATACTCACTAAGAACTAAACTGATTTGGAAGCTGAGTTCTACTTGGTAGGTGGTAAATATCTGATGAATCCTAATTCAGATCCTTCCTGGCCCGCACTACAGAAGCACAGCCATCAGAAAATGTATCGTCAGAATGGCAGCATCCTGGCTCAGCACTCATAGCTCAGGGAGTAGGGTGCCAGCCACATACACCGAAGCTGGTGGGTTTGAGCCTGGGCTGGGCCTGTTAAACAACAATGAAAACAAAAAAAAAAATAACCAGGCATTGTGGTGGGCACCTGTAGTCCCTCCCTACTGGGGAGGCTGAGGCAAGAGAATTGCTTAAGCCATGGAGTTTTAGTTGCTGTGAGCTGTGATGTCACGGCACCCTACCTAGGGCAACACAGTGAGACTCTGTGTGATGCTTTCTAAAAAAAAAAAAAAAAAAAAAAAAAAAAAAAGAGAGAGAGAGAGAGAAAATGGCAGTATCCTCAGAAAGGCCAACAGACCCCAGAGTGAATTCATATTCCTCACCCTGTCTGCCACGTCATCCCTGCCCATGGATGACATTTGGAACAATTTCACAGGATATATTAGAGGAAGTTTTTACTGTCACTGCTTCATTTGTGCCAGGACTGCAGTTACTAAAATAGGGGGAATGAATTTCCAACCCACCAATCTAGCAGCCTCTGCGAGGATTAACATCCACTCCTAAAAAGCCTTATCTGTGTGGTAAGGCATCTGCACCTGACCCTCCTGCCTGTAATCAGAAACAGGCTGACCTCAACTATGTTTAAATGGTGAGTGTTCATCCCCCCAATTGCTTAGGAACAGAGCCTATTCCAGAGACTGTCTCAGATTCCTCCCATTGCTGCTCAGTAGGTAAGCTCTTATTTGTCACCAGTGCAATTATAGTGAAGAGTCATTAAATATAAGACAAGGAAAGAAGAAAGACCCAGGATATGTCCGGCCTGCTTCGGATTACTGGTGTGTAATAAGTGAGCAGGGAAGGGGCATATGGATTCCTCTTGTGTGTGTGTGTGCCTCCTTGCTAGTAAATACAGTAAATTAACACTTTAAACAAGCAAATTAATGAACACATTACAAGGTAGCCTGGAAACAGTGTTAGCTCTAGCTGAAACAAGTACATTTCTTGTTTTTAAGCAGGCAGAAGATTCCATTTGTTTTCTAAATATGCACAGCATGCAGACATGCCAGAAATTTAAACAGATAAAAAATTAATATTTTGACTCAGCAGAAGCAACATCCTCTAATATGTCTCCCTGCAGCTGTGAGGAGATTGCACCTGGTCATCCCTGGGTGATGCTTTCTCAAATCACAAAGGCTCTGCTTCAAGGATCAGTGAGGATTACCCACAATCATGATGGATGGACGCACACAGCAGTGAAATGACTTATTTCATGTCTTTGGAGCAAAGTCAAAAAAGCTTGAAGATATTAAAGTAAATGAGTACTGTCGAAGCAATGGCTTTGGATGTTGGTTTTATGGAGGAGCGACTCCTTTGCTGATAAATAATGACCTATAAAGACAAATTTAGACACACAGGGATATTTTTAATAATGTCCCGTCAGTCGATTAGGTTCTTAATGCAACTCCATTAAGTGCATTTGGAAGTGGTTAAAATAATAGGCGTCTGTAGCTGTTTTTCATCATGTAAAAAGAAACGATTTCATGCCAAAATTCAGGGCCTTTAAGGGTATAGAATATGAATTCTGATGCCGCTTTTAAAGTGGATGGGTTACTGCTTGCAAGATATGTGCAGCAGGAATCCAGAAAATAACGCATGCATGACAGAAGACAAAGGTGACAGGAAACAAAGGTGACAGAAGACAGACAAAGGTGACAGGAGACAGAGAAAGCCATCTCCTTCTCTTTTCAAGATGACTTCGGGCCCACCCAAAGGCTCTTGGAATTCATGTGTCCTTTTTGTTAGAGACTCTGAATTAGTATAGTAATCGTAAGACAAATAAAACAAGACCAAACAAACAAGCAGATGAAACTTATCTTTTGGGGTCTGGGGCTGTTGTTGTATCCTTAAAACACAACTGAATACAAAAGCTCTATGACAGCATGACCTTAACTTTACAGGACAGTGATTCCACCCAGTGCTGACCAGCTCACCAATGTGCTGGGAAGGCTGCAGTTAGAGCCCCAGAGACAGATACCATGAAGGAGGGAGGATGGGAGAGAAAGGGGGAGGGAGGGCAGGTGAGGGGGTGAGTGGCAATGTCAAATATAAGAGTAATCTCTCAGCGTCGGCCGCAGCTTGCACGCCAACAAGGTGGGATAAGCTCCATCCACTCTCTCCCATGTATCTTGCTGCCTTGTATCCAATTTATGTTTTACTCAGTTTAGCTCCAAAATAGAAAAAAGAGATTGCTTTGATGAACATTTATGACAATCCAACTTTGAGTCAGACTCAGAACCTTCCCTTTAGATGTTCACGAAGTAATGACAAAAAAAAAAAAAAAAAAAGTCAAATCCAAAATACAACAGGTGTCAGTGGAGAACCAGAAAATATTTTATCCCAAGGCAATAAGAGGGACTTGACCTTGGATACTCATGTGTTATAAACGATGCTGGCTGAGAACATTCTTGCTAGGAGAGAAGGACACGAAACAGCATGGAGCACATGAGAGTGGTGGAGAGGGGACTGGGGAGGAGAGTCAGCGTGGCTAGTGCACTTAGGGACCAACGGAGACCAAGGGCCTTGGTAATGGGGAGAAGGATTTGCAGTTAATGCACTAAGCAATGCAAAACCATCAGTAAGTTTTCAACATCAAAGAATTTTGTAAACTAGAGGTGATATTCAAGAAGAATTATCCTCCTTGTGAGAAAGAGTGAAAGACCTTTAGTGCACAAGAACTTTTGGTGGAAAAAAATAAGACTATCAGCTGGGAAAGGTGAACTTGGCATTTCACAGTGTAAACAGAGAAAGTGGAACACAACCAAGAGTCACTGCACAGGTGGAATCTGCAAGATATGGCTGTGGGCCGACTACAAACCAGGCTCCTTGAAGAGCAGCTGGAACTCATGGGTGTTTTGTTTTGCTTTTTTTCTTGAGATAGATTCTCACTTTGTCACCCTAGTATTGAGTGCTGTGGCGTCATGGCTCCCAGCAATCTCAAACACTTGGACTCAAGCAATCCCTTCTGTCTTAGCCTCCAGGAGTAGCTGGGACTATAGGTGCCCACCACAACACCCAGCTATTATAGTTTTTCCATTTTTAGTAGAGACAGTGTCTCACTCTTTCCCTCTTTAGGCTGGTCTCCAACTTCTGAGCTCAGGCAATCCACCCGCCTTTGCCTCCCAGAGTGCTGGGATTACAGGCCTGAGTCACCATGCTGGCCAGTAACTCAATGGTTTTGAATTGCACCAGCAGTGGGTGGATAAGAAAGTCAGGAGAAGGAAGACTCTTCCTTCCTGACTTTCTACACCCTTAAAGGCCCTGAGTTTTGGCATGAAATCGTTTTTTTTTTTACGCCCCCATTGGGAGTGGGGCAATGAAGATGGGAGGCTTTCTTTGAAGCTTCCCTGGGGATCAGTTGTCCAGCAGGTAGCAGGGAGTGAGGAGTTGGAGGTGGTCATCACATGCACTTGGGAGGGAATCTAAGAAATAGTAGAAATGAAATCCATGAAAGACACTTAGGTCCTAGAGGAAAGGAAATGGGGAAAGGAGAGGAGGAAAAAAAATAGAAAGGGCAGGAGGGAGGGAAAATTGTAACCAGAGTAGAGAGACCAGCTTGCAAAGGCAGTGGCTGGAGGCAGTGGCAGACATGCTCTGGGACACAGGTGGAGGGGCTGCCCCAGGCAGAAAAAGGGAGCTCCTTTCTGAAAGGAGGGGAAAAGGGCTAAGTAGAAGATACTGAGACATTTGAGGAGAAAAGTTGAGTTTTGTTTGGTTTTATCAGGTAATGTTAATCTGGTAAACAAAAAAAGGAAGCAGAGCTGCAGACTGAGAATGAAGAGAATCCCTGGGATGGCCGAGCTGGTCAAGACCACAGAGCATGGAGGGGTGGGGTGGATGGAAAGAAGCCACGGAGAAAAGAAGGTCTTACGGAGACTAAAGGAGGTGATGAAGGCTGGTGATGCAGGGATCAGTGCTGCACTCTCTGAAAGGCACAGCCTGATGCATTAAAACTTGGCCCTAGTGCTTACTCGCTGTGAAACTTTGGGTAGGTCAGTTAATATCTCTAACTTCATGTCTAATGTATTTTAGCCTACAAAATGGAGATGGTACTAGTCACAGGACTGAACATCCAGGGCTGCAGCCAGGATTAAATGAGACGATACATGTGATGATGCCACACAGTAGATGCTCAAGAAACATGAGTTGTTATTATCTGCAGTGAGCCAATCAGAATTGATGGTGATACTGATGATCATGTTTGCAGTTATGTCTCTGCTTTTGCCTGTTACAAGGAAGACACAGAGACTCATGTGTGTGAGAAAAGTAGGAAAATGCAGCCGTAGCAGTTGCACTATCTTTAGTACTAAAGAGGATAATTGAAGTCTAGATTCAACTGTACTCTTTTACTGCAAAAACTTTCTCTGCAATTCAGGCCCTGGCCCATAATTGTTACAAAGGCAACAGTAATCCTGACTTCACGGGGAGCCTTCCTTTCCAGAGTTGAAAGGTTCTGAATAAGGTCTTTCTGTCATTACCAAAGCGAGGTAAGATATTGTTTAGTAAAAGCCACATGAAGGAGAAAATACAAGTTCTTTTAATTTAGGAAGGACTCAATTTAAACATAGTTCATTTCTTCCTGAAAAGAAATGCTCAAAAAAATAAAAAAAAAAATGCTTTGAACTATTCAATCATCCCTCTGCAGATAGTGTGATCTCTTAAATAAAACACAGTTCAGGAGAACAAGGAAGAGACAATCACTGAAAGTTCTGTAGAGAGAGTGGATATGCAATTCCTAGTTCAAGCAAGAAAAGATAGGGTGACAAGATGAGAAATAGGAAAAGAAAGTGCACTATAAAAAAAGAAGATAAGGAAAATGAAGAAGCAAGCGTTGAGGGGAAAAAAAAAAAAAAGGAAGACAAAAGAAAATTGAAAAAATATAGAGATAGAAGAATAGGACCAGATGGAAAAAAGAAGATGGTGGGGGAAAAAAGAGATAAGAGCCAAAATATGGCTCACACTAAGATCCTTGAAATAATTACTATACGACGCATCAGTAGCAGACTAGGCTGGACATCAGGAGATCAGACTCAAGATTCATTCTGCCCTAAGATTCATTCTTAGGGCTGTCCCTGTGCTAGTTTGGTACTGAACTGAGGTCTTAATTCCATAGTAAACAATATTGGAATTATCTAGTATTCCCAATTCTTCAGGATGGTGTCTTAAAAATAATCAAATAAGAAGTGAAAGAGTATACTGAAATTATAAAACTCCACACACACACACCACTACTGATATTCCTAATAACAGGAAAAACAAATCTAGTCACAGCACAGCCCTGGAAGTCATATATAACCCACCAAGGACCAGGCAGTAAATGTACTCCCACCTTTTATGGGAGTAGATTTACTTTAGTAGATTTAATTTAGTAGATTTAATTTAATCCAATTAAACTACACAAATATAACAGAATGCTACTTAGCCCTTAAAAATGACTGGATTTTCCAGTATTTGTCAATATATGGAAATATGTGAATTAAAGTGATACTTTAGAGAACAAACAAATATATGGCTGTTAACTACAACCATACATGTATATATTGAATAAGATTAAGGTAAATATAGAGTGATACAAACTATTAAAATCGAGTATGTGTTAATGTTTTTCTTTAAAGTTTTGTTCACTATGGATCCAGCAGGAACAGATGCACACACGGCAGTTTCCATCAGCTCTGCTAGCATTTAAAACAGATGAGCAAGTTCTTGCAAATTTCCAAGCCACTGACCAATCCCTGCCAATCTGCCTGTTAATCCACCAAATCAAAAAATCATTCCTGGGCCCCAGTGATGTGTTCTCCATTGTACTTGGCATCGTGGAGCTCAACATGGTTAAGGGTGTGGATTCTGGAATCACACTCTCCCGGCTCAAATCTTGGCTCCATCATTCCTGATGTTTGCCATTTTTCATTTTGGGCCAGTTACTTAACTTCTCTGGGTTTCAGTTTCTTCCTATGTAAGAATGAGCATACAATTCTATCTACCTTGTAGTATATTGTGAATGTTAAATGGCAAAATGCATTCAAAGTAACCAGCACAGTGCCTTTCATATGGTAAGCCCTGGACCCGGCACCAACATTAGATGCCCATGGAAAGATCTCGTCAGAGGAAAGTGCCAGGTGAACAGCAGAAACAACCAGCTCCCTGGAATGTCAATGTTGGGGTGCCGCGGGAAGGCTGGTCCTGCAAGGGCAGGAATCTGAGCCATGCATTGGGGGACAGATGGTAGGATTTTGGTGATCAAAATAAGGCAGTAACTGCTACCTGTTTAGCGTTTGTGGCCTTTCTGTGCTTTCCATTTACAACTGCAGGAGCAGCCAGGGCAAGACATGGACGGGGCAGTACCAACCTGCCTCCCCGTACGAGGAAGCTGCAGAAAAACACAACTGGCTCACAGCACCCTACCTGGAGCCAGCGAGGCGCTCTCCTGCTAGCCCAGGGCTCCTACCCAGGTTCTTAATTATGTTCAAGTTGATCTTTTTTGCCCCATTACTCGGTGCTGCAGTTGTATCAGCTTATTCCAGAATAAAGACCTGTTGTTCTTTGAACTTGTGCATTTCTACTTTTTTCACCACATATTTTAGGAACCTTTTTTTCCTCCAGAAATGGTGATCATAAACAGAGGAAATCATGGAAGGGACTTAAAAGTGGTTTTTTGTTTTTTTTTTGTTTTAATGATCTGGAAGAAAAATATTATCAGCAGGGCACTTCAGCGGGCAAAAGGGTGGCAGATATGCACCTGTTTGGGTGGCTCCTCTGCCTGCCCACAGAAAATGAGAAAAAGGAAGGAAAGAAGGAAGGCAGGGAGGGAAGCAGAAGGAAAGGAGAAAGAAAAAGGATGGAAGGAGGGAAGGAGGGAAGGAGGGAAGGAGGCAGGGCAGGACACAGTCTGTGAACAGGTTCATAATGTCATCTTCCCTTAGGGAGTGCCAACAAGTAGATCAAAATATTAACATCAGTTAGTTCACAGCTTCCCAGAGATGGCTCTGCACGCAACTGTAAGGAGGAAGGGGTCTTCAGGCAAGCGCTTGGAAGCCATGTCCAGCCTTCTTCATCTTAAAGATTCACAATGCCCATATGTGATTTTAAGGTTCTGAAAACTTCCATAATAAAGAAAGTTGCTTAACTTTATGTAACTGAGCCGTTCCCAGGTTTATCCGGCCAGGAGTCTTGTTTTGAGTATAATCCCTGTCAACTATTGCTTAGTGTTTGAGTTACATGGAATGAATATGAAATTGCTTAGAGTAATATGTGTTTTCTGACGCTAGAATTCTTTAAGTTCTCTCACAATTTCTGGGAAAAGTGAATCAGTATTAAAAAAAATCCCTATATAAACAGCAACAAGGTTTTAATCTCCCAGAATTCCCTCATGCTCAAATAATGACCTATTTTCAGTTTTTCAGCCTTCCTCTCTGCAATGTTACCATCTCAGTACTATGTCCTTCCCGCGTAAGAACTGAAGAATACGGTCATCCCACTCAAGACCCAAGGCATTTTTAAAAAAGTGCATTTACATTTGGATATTTCTCCCTCAGGTTTTAATCTGTTTTTTCTTTTAATTCTCACCCTCTTCTATGAACTAGAGGAAGCTTTTAGCTGAGAAAGACAAATGGAGAAAACATCCCAGGATTTGAATGTTTTTGTTAAAGTCGTTCAGAAGTGGGCAATTTTTTTTTTTTTTAACTCTAGGAAGAAAACCACCTGGTTTTCCACGGCACTCACCACGTCTCCCATGACGGCGGGCACGCCTGCTGCTCACCCCAGTTCAGTTATCTCTGTGAAAACTTTCAGCCCTGGCCTGAATCTCACAAACTATATATTTGCCTTGATAGACGTGAGGGACCTCCCCAAAATATGACATCTCCATATATGAGAACACGCCGAGGTTATTGGACCTGTTCCCAGAATGTGTTCACTCTTGTCTGTGGGGTAGATTAGATATAATTTTCTTTCATAAGCAGCTAAGTGCAATTAAGAAGTCTCCAATGATGATCTTAGGTGCAGTTCAGGCAGAGGATAAATCCTGTGAGTAAACCCCACCACGCTGAGAGGAACTCAGGCCCAGTAGAGGGGGCAGAGAGGCACCTTCTCCTGGGCTTGCCATGAGGCAGTGCTTCCCAAGGGTGCCCCACTGAGGTCCTGCCCAGGGCGGATTGTCCTCTGCTTTGTCTGTCATCACACTTAAAAGTCACCTACACATTCCATGAGGTTAACTACATCCTGACAGAGGGAACACTTCAGTTAAAAACAAAATTCCAGGGGGCGGCGCCTGTGGCTCAAAGGAGTAGGGCACGGAGCCCATATACCAGAAGTGGTGGGTTCAAACCCAGCCCTGGCCAAAAACTGCAAAAAAAAAAAAGTCTAGGACCTTAGTTTCAGGATAACCCTGAGCTAGGAGACAAGATCCTGGTTGATGGAGTAAGGAACCTGCTCGCTACACCTTTAATTTCCTGGACAGCTACCCCTGGATGTCCAACTGTCACCCTAAACTGAACTTCTCCAAATCCAAACACCTGGTTTTTCCTACTGCTTCTGAGACCTATGCCTGCGCTTGAAAATGGTACCCACATCCCTCAAATGTCCATGACCAGAAATCTGGAAACCATCTGCAAAAGTCCCTCTCCCTTAGCCTCCAAGGGTGAGAGATCGCCAGCTTCTGTTGCCACTCTTTGACAAAACAGCAATCTTAGAAGAATCAACCCATGTCATTAATACCTTGTGAAACTGTGACCCCCTTTTCTTCATCCCCTCAATAATGTTCTCCTTAAGAATCTTTATCTCTCATCGGATTCCTGCAACTACCTCCTCAAATCTTTCTGCCCTGTTCTTGTCTTCTAACCCATCTTCTGCAGATCTTTCTTATCATAGAAATGTGTCCATGATACTGCCTGCCTAGAACACTTCAAGAGATGCCCCACGTCTCGACAATAACACATGTTCTGAAACCAGCAGACAAAAGCCTTCCTGCCCTGCCCCAACTCTCGCCCTCAGGGCTGGTACCCTCCTTCACTCTTTACAAGTGTCTGAACATGTAATCTTTTTTGGCCCATTTTCTGAAATGCTTTACACTCAAAATCTCTAAACCCCTATGTCTAATTCTTAACATGTCTTTTAAAATCATCTCAACTTCATCATCTTCCAGAAAGCTTTCATACACGTCACACACACACACACAAACACACACACACACACACACACACACATCTCAGCCTGGGTTAGGGTCCTTCCCTACAGTTTCATTTCACATCCTGGGCTGTGCACAGACCACCACGGCAACATCATACCAAACACACATGCCCTTCTGCTGTGGGTTGAACAGTACCCCCAAATCCACATGTTGAGACTCTAATCCCCAGTACTTCAGAATGGGACAGCAGTTAAATATAAAACCTTGAGGAAGTAATGGATTAAAATGAGACTGTTAAGGGCTGGAGCCCCAATCCAATCTGCCTAGTGTAATAATAAAAAGAGATCAGGACATGTACCCCAGAGGCGTGTGGGCAGAGGAATGGCCATCTACAAGCTCATAAAAGTGGCCTCAGAGGAAACTAACCCTGTGGGCACCTTGATCTTGAACTTCCAGCCTACAGAACCATGAGTAAATGAATTTCTGCTGTTTAAGCAACCCAGGTGGTGGTACTTGGCGACCACGGCCCCAGGAAGCGATGATCTTCCCTCACTACACTGTAGGTTTCTTTCACATAGGAACCACCTCAGATGCATCTTTGCACCCCCAGGGCCCTGCACAGAGCCTGGAGGCATGTGTTTAATAAGTGTCTGGTGAATCAGTAAATGAATGAAAGCATCACTACTCTGCAGAGGGAAACAGACACCATTAGTGAAGAGTAAACTCTGGGCTCAACACATGGTGTGAAGATTCAATGATTGAAAATGACTGATCCAACTTTTCTGTAACAAAAACTATTATGCCGGCCTTTACCCAATAAAGGATTTCTGAACCCCAAGTAATGGTTACCTCATTTAACTCATTACCTTAAATTCCATAATGCCATGGCTCTCCTTTTCAGCTTGTATTAATAGCAGGACCTGCTCTTCCAGGGCTGGGGACCTCCAGAATCATTTAGCCCAGTCACATGATTCTCTATTCTAGTGGTCATCTATTAGCCTTAAAAAATTAATGCAACTCCTAATCGGCTAATTTACTACCAGAGAGCACTCTGGACACTGGGGAGAACAGAGCTCATTAAAAATTAATTTTTTCCAATCTCCTTTTGCACATATTTATTTATAAAATATGCCACAGCATAAAACTTTTAGGGTCCACAGCAGAACAGATTATAAACAGAAAAGCCATCAGGAAAGATTTGCTCAGGTCTTAACTTTCAGCTCTTCTTCCCGACTCTAATCTCACCTTGCTCAAGGGACTAGTCCATCTTCCACTCCGCAGATTTCTTGCCTGTAACAAACCTTATTCAACTTCTGGTTCTTTCCAAAACTCTCAGAGCCCTGTTGTCCATGTGAGCCAGTCCCAACTTTTTGGTCTGAAACTCTGGGTTCTTTGTCCTCTGATTCCAACTTAAATTTCCTGATCATCTTATTGAATTTGCTTCACGACCAACCGTGTTCTTCATCCAGGTTAGATGACTTGCTGGCCATGAGTGGCCCTCACACTTTAGTCTCCTATCCCCTGCGGAAACCACTCTCAGAAAGCACCTGACTCCCCTGTCCAACCCAGTCCTGGCTATTCTTCTGCAAGTATTTCAGCTTCCACGTCCCCACAATGCCTTTCAAATCCTACCACCTCTCCCCCAATGGGCCCCCTTCAGCCCTGCTACCTGTCAGTATTACTGGACGTACACTGCTCTGCACCATCGGTTAATTGCACAAGCGTCTTCAGTTCACCTCCTTAAGAGGCCTGTAAGATCTCTGTGTCCCTGCAAACAGCAACTCAGAAACTTGTACTCAGTGGGTTCTCAGTAAATACCCATTAAGGTACTTTAACCATGTCAGAAACCACTTAGCTCTCATGGTAGCTACTTCTCCACATCCTAAAGTAAGAATCAACAGCTGAACTCAAACTTACAAACTGCAATAACAGACAGCTGTTGCCGCCCAGACCCCCCGTGAGGGCAGGCATGACTGTCCCCCATGGTGCTCACTTCCCAACATGGTCCTGACTACAACTGGCATCGCTGGCAACAGACTCACATCCCAAGCTGGTAGGGATTCTGATTATTCTTAAGCCTGGAATCTGAGTTTCTACTTGTCCCTAAAATATGTCACAGTCTCTATCATGGGGCATCTGCTCTGAACCCTAGCATGTGGGCTGCAGCCCTGTACTTGACAGTTCAGTCTTCTCCGGGTATAGACCTTGATCCTCCATGTCTAGTCCTTAGTTAAGGACAAGCACCAAAAGGAAAGGGTCACCTGACCGAGTGCCACCAGCCATACCCGAAGCCCTGCCATTGACCTGCTTGTCCCCATTTCCACCACCAGACTGGACCACTGAGACACTGGTGCTGAATGTGCCTGAAGGATACTCTGATTCAGACAACTGTCCACCCGTCCTCCCTGCCCAAGGACGCGCCTGGGCAGCCACTCCAGCCTGCATCCTCCCTGGGCCCAGCTCCTCGCCTTCCCCATCTGTCTGCTGGCATCTCAGAATGTCCCCAGTCAAGCCCCTCAGAGCTGGGACAACAGCTGCTGGAGGCAAAGCTAGACAAGTTTCTCCTCCAATGTGAGGAATCGGGTCAAAAGGTATACAATAACCCACAGCCTGTCAGTTCCTGCCTCTAGACCAGGGATCTTCAAACTGCGGCCCGCAGGCCACACGCAGTGGTGTGTTTGTATTTGTTCCTGTTTTGTTTTTTTACTTCAAAATAAGATATGTGCAGTGTGCATAGGAATTTGTTCATAGTTTTTTTTTTTAACCTATAGTCCGGCCCTCTAACGGTCTGAGGGACAGTGAACTGGACCCCTGTTTAAAAAGTTTGAGGACCCCTGCTCTAGACTGTAAGCTTTGGGGGCAAGGCCACTGTCTCATTCACCTTTCTCTGTATTCTCAGCATCTGACCATCAGCAGGCACTCAAATACACACTTGTCTGAATGGACACAAATGACACACGGCCCCAACATTATTCATATCGCTTTGCTAATTTTTAAAAAATATCTGAGCTTTAAAATGAGAAGGGGAAAAAAATCCATCTCCGGAGGCAACTAATCTACTTTTAGATTAATCTTCTCTAAATTTTGTGCCAGTGGCTAATGGCAAAGATTCTCCACAGCAGAGGCAGGAGATGACACAGAAAAGAGGGGAAAGGCTTTAGAGGGACTAAAACACGTTTTGCTCTCAAGAGGATGATGCCAAATGTATACAAAGGTGCTGTTACCATCACTTTATTCTTCATTAATAAGAGATTTAAAGTTTTTTTTGTGACTTGGAAGAATATTATCAGAAGTTCCGTTCAAATCCACAAGTATTTACCAAGTGCCTAGGGGAAGCCGTGAGGTGGGTGTCCAGACAGGTGGCAAAGAGCTCCAAGCGTGAGGACAAGGAACACGCACAGGAGCCCCTAAGCCTGGTAGAAAGCACCCAGTAGCTGCCCAGTGACTTCTGAGGACTGTCCAGGAGTTGCACTCACCAGCACAGGATCCCTCGAGGGTGAGGAACTGCTCTTCCCTGCAGCTGGCCCTGCAGTTCCCGGCAGTGAGAGAGACATGAGGGCGACAGGAGATACAGTCAGATTCCAAGGGCCCACGACACTGTCTGCAGGTTGGGTGACATTCTAGGTGGGGAAAAGAAAACAGGATTGGGATTGGCAGTTCAGCAAGGGAATGCCTGAAGTACTGAGAGCACTCCACGAATCACAGCAGGGGCAGCCTGCAGACTCCACGCAGCTTTGAAGATTCCCTGAAGCCTGGAAGGCTCTTAGACCTGACTGAGAGACTATGTGTCTGGAGCCGATTGGGAACTGTCCACAAACATACCATGGAGTGGAGACTCTACGTATTTGAGTGATCAGTCACACGTTCCAGAGGGACCAGCATGGCCATCCTCATCTGGGCCAATGAGGAGTCACAAAGCAGAGCGTGACTGGTGAGACTCCCCACCCTAACTACCATAATTTAAAGAGAGGGCAGCACAGAAAGAAGAGGTGCTTCTCAGAAATTCCTGGCAGAGAAGGGGAGAACCACATGGGGTAAGCGACACTGAAGTTTCTTGATGCAGGCAGATGCCAGCCAGGCTCCTGTTTAGGCTACAACTTGGATGCCTGTTTTATCAGCAATACTTCATCAAAATACGAAGAACTAAAGGGCCCTCTTTCTGGAGGTTATCATAAGCTCTGTCTCAGGTTCAATTCCTTAGGCAAAAGCAATCAAGCTATGTCCTCCCCAGAAAAACCACCAAATGAACAGGAGGTAAATACACCAAAAACCCCCAGGTGAGTCATGGTGAGGTGCAGGCAATCAGGATGAGGGTGGTGAGGGATCAAAGAGGCAGCAGCTGCGGCTGCGTCCAGGCCGCCAAGGCGGCAGCAGGCGTGCACTGGGAAGGAGATGCAAGGATTTCCCTGCCTAGGACAAAAGAGGTCTGATTCCAAGAGGACAGGACGGGACGGACGGGAGGGACGGAGCTGGGTAGAGCTTGCTGGCACTGATGAATTTTCTCCTGGCACATGGCTGGTGGAGGCATAGATTTTGAGTAAAAAGTCAACTGCCTCTCAAGCCGAAAAGGAGTTACACCAAAAAGAAAAAAATAGCCAAGTGAGAAAAAGAGCTGCTGACAGCAATATCAGCCCTTCTGCATTCCTGAGGCTCTCAACGTTGAAAATGCCTATGCAGAAGATACCAGCATTCTTAGGGTGATTTCCATCACCCAGTCCTTCCTCCCTACTAGAATATTGCCCCACTGCTCATGGCACCGTCACCTGCTGCCTTCATGCAGACTTTCCTCCCCAGAACAGTTTTACACACACCACATCCAGCTGGGTGAGAAAGAAAGCACTGCCTTTCAAGGACACCCATAAAGGCAGAGAAACCAGGAACATTCCCACACTGAGCTTGATAGAGTGTTTAAAGTACAGCAACCCTCCAGGGGCCTCCACAGATGAAAAAGGCACTTGGCAGAAGGAAAAAAAAAAAAATCCAGAATAAAAATAACACAGATCTTCAATCGTCTAAGTTTGTGCTCACTCTAAATTTCCTCTCTGGAATTTAAGGCTAGACAAATCTAACAAATGCTAATTTATCTTAAAAATATTTTATAAATTCACTACATGTTTTCTGACTCCAGAAATACACACAGTACAATTTCATCACAATAAGCTTTTTCCTACCCAACGGGCCCTAATAAGAAATAAAATAGGAATCATGGTTGAATGTATTCTTTTTGTTTTGTTCCTACAGATACAGAAGAAAACCCACAATGCTACAATAGGGTGCTTAAACTTTAGTATTTTGTCAATTCCAATAAAACCCTATACTAATCTCAACTAGTAATTTCCAGAATCTCCGTCACTGAAGCAAAAGGGACTCTTAAAAATGTACTGGACTGACATGTCAAAGAAGGAAGGACACGCCTCTCTCTGCTGTGGCTCTTTCCTGCTTAGCAGGGCAAGTGGGGCTGAGAAGGCACAGAGTCACCTGTGCCAAATGCCCGATCTGCCCAAATGCACTAGCACCTGTGGCAACTTTTCTCCACGATAAGACCATCAAATCCATCCCTCACGTGGGGAAAAGCCACTTCCCCTCTGAGAGGTGGAGTCTATTCCTTCACTCCCCTCAAATCTGGGCTGTCCTTCTTTGACCAACAGGATATGGCAGAAGTAACAGTGAGACTTCTGAGTTAGGTGCTAAGAAATGGGAAGCTTCTACGGAGCCTCTTGGAATGCTTGCTCTAGGGGAAGACAGCTAACCTGTGTATAAGAAGTCTGACTAGCTGAGGCTGCCATGCTGTGAGGAAGTCCAATTAGCCACGAGAAGAGATTTTTGACCAACTTAGGTATCAGGCATGTCAATGAAGAACCCTCCCTACAGAGGGATCCTCGGAAAAAACTGTCCAGCTGAGCCCATCAATGCCCAGAGCTATGCCAAATAATCAAATTTTAATTCACACGTTTGGTTGTTATAGCAGTCAATATCTCATTGAGAAAGAGTAAGTAAAAAGATCTCTCTAGTATCCTAGAATGGCTCAGTCCACAAATCCTAAGTCCTTCCTCTACTTCTTATGTGAAAAGGAACGGAACAGTATACAGCCATAAAAGTTATACGCTACACACACGTGTACATCTGTACATACGATTGTTCATGACATAAGGAATTATTTATGGCTTAATGTTTAGGGAAAAATGAATATAAAACAGTGTAGCTCTGATTTGTTCTCAATTATGCAACAACATGTATAAAAGAGAAACCAGAAAGAACCAGGTCGAGAGTGTTGCATTTGAAAGGTGGAATTATCAGTGATTCCTTCCCGTAGCCCATTTTCTTTCCTATTTTAAACTTTCAAACCTTATATACAATGAGATATTGTATAATGTGATTTCTTTAATAATAAGAAACACAAATTTTTTAACTTTATAAAGAGCCATAGCTACAGAGGGTTATGCTGAGCTGTGTTCTGGTTCTTATAGGACACAAAGGTCACTGTTTAGTCCGTGAGGGGTGTTACGTATTCAGGTCATGGTCTTGCAGGCGAGAGAAAACCAAGCTCAGAGTTCACTCAAATATAGTCTCTGGGGTAAAGATGGTTCTAACTTTTCCATGTCATCACTGCTTCCTTGTTAGAAGAATAAAATTTTACTTGTTCCCATCCCAGGGGTCCTCAAACTGTGACCCGCGGGCCACATGAGGTGGTGTGATTGTATTTGTTCCTGTTTTGTTTTTTTACTTCAAAATAAGATATGTGCAGCGTGCATAGGAATCTTGTTCGTAATTTTAACTATAGTCCAGCCCTCCAATGGTCTGAGAGACAGTGAACTGGTCCCCTCTTTAAAAAGTTTGAGGATGCCTGCGTCTAGACCTTGACAGCTGCAAGTTCAAGATAAGAACTTATCAAGAGTGTCTGGAGTATGACAAGCTCTCTAATTAGTGTCTGGCTTCACGGTGAAGGGAGCACTTGGGTGTAAGGAGTACACTCCAGCATGTCACCTACTCACCTGTACAGCTGCCCTCCTGGTTAAAGTAGCCATCTGGGCACTGGGAGAGGCACTGCCCATCCAGCAGCACGTGGGTTGGTCCACAGGCTGTGCAGTTATGGGGGCTCTTCCCTGCACACTTCAAACAGGATAGGTGGCAAGCTGGGAGAAAGAAAAAGCAGAGGGGACAATCAGGAAAGCACCACACGACGTAGGCAGCAGCAGCTTTGTCCTGTCAACACTTCTGGGTCGGGATGTATTCTGTACATTCCTGTGGCTTTCCCAAGTGCAGGGCACACAGCTCACGTGCTTCTGTCTAAAGGCGACCTCCAGCAAAGCAAGCCTTGTGGAACACAGATGAAGTAAAGCACAAAGGCCACAACACAGAAATAACCACTGGCAGAGTAACACGTCTCTTTCTACCCAAGTTCCCATTTTCAGAGCATGTGGAACGAAGGTCAGGAAGACATAAAATAGTCCCCCTGCCTAGTGACAATGCTCCCATTATCACTGTCCCTAGATTCTGAGCTGCTGAAGTTAAAAAGAAAGGTGGGGGAGGCCTTGCTTATTGGTTCCGCAGAGGTTATGTGGTGCCTACCCTGTGACCGAGACTGGACATATCAAGAAAAGAAGGCCTGTCCAACATTTTGGGCTGCTCCAATTCATTGCAACAACAGACACTGAAGCACGTGGAGCACAGCGAATGGGCACAGAGGGCAGCTCAAGGAACCAGCACCACCATGCTCTGTGACCTGCACTGAGTTATCACGCTTCCTCACCCACAAATCAAAGAGGCAAACAGTACACACCCCATAGGGCAGTGGTTCTCAACCTTCTAATGCCGGAGCCCTTTAATACAGTTTCTGTGGGTTGCGACCCACAGGTTGAGAACTCCTGCATAGGGTGTTTGGACACTAATTGGCTGACCACGTAAAGTTCTTAAGGTAGTGTTGGATGCAAAGTTAAAAGCTTAATAAATCTTAGCTATAATCATCAAGTACTCATAGATGTGAAGAGAGTAAAGAAAGGGAAGACAACGTCCTCCTGCGGGTAAAGGGGATATTTGCATCATTTCCCAAGAGTGGCCATTGTCTTAATCATGCCTTTTAATTTTCTGTATTTCTGATTCTTTGGCATCTGAGACAGCACTGATCCTGGAGACCAGCCCCTCCCAGAGCTAGATTCCTAGAGCTGGTAAATGGGTATCTTGGGAGCGTGCCATCCGCACCCTGCCACCTCCCTCAACATGCTCTTACACTCTAGGCCACTATTCTCCGGGGACAGGTACCAGACCACTAGAGACGGCCCATATGGCCCATGGACCCCTGGGATTATCAGCCAGTCCTAAAGCTGCTTTCTCTGCCTCACCCACTCCTTCCCACAGAAAAACAGTAAGACTCTATCCACATTCCCTCCCCACCCCCTCTGCCTCCTGACTGGGCCTGGGGCTTCCCTATGGCCCTGGATGTCACAATGAGCCCCCTTTCTCTTAGGAACTGAGAATACTAAACTCTATTTTCAGTGTCAATAGTCTCCTGATCTGTTGGCCTCACCATACCTGAATCAAAAACCTACAATTTAAAACAACCAGCCTTTTATCTCCAATCATTGTTCATTCATTCATTCACCTTTTACTAAACTTCAAGGAGGTCCAGGTGCTGGGAACACAATGCTGAATGGGACAAAGACCTGGTTCTGACCCATGCAGACAACCCCATGTGGTTTAGGCCACCTGCTGTGCAACAGACAAGATCCTTCAGGCTGCCTCTGAGCCTCCTATCCCACACCCCCTGAAGACTTACAGGCCTGCAAGCTTGGAGGGACCAGATGTGACTTCACACCAGTGAAACCTCCATTTCCACCAACCCCTAATTAAATGTAACATACAATCTTCAATACACAGGCCACTACAAAAGTTTTGAGACAGACTGTGTTAGGTCCACTATTTCAGTTCTAAGAAACACGGTCAACAGTGTCCTTTCTGATTCACACATGCAAGTTTTAACTTGCTCAACTTACCAGTGTTACTGGGAGGGCTTCATGTGTTTCCATCCACATAGATCTCATGAATCTTGATTTTTGTGAATCTCAAAAGTTTCGTAATGACCCATGTATATATGTGACTAAAAATCAGCTAGTACGTCCAGGCC
The DNA here is from genome assembly GCA_963574355.1 of Loris lydekkerianus. Taxonomy (NCBI): domain Eukaryota; kingdom Metazoa; phylum Chordata; class Mammalia; order Primates; family Lorisidae; genus Loris; species Loris lydekkerianus. Next base: position 51,442 of record CAUYPK010007863.1, on the reverse strand, counting down.
CGTCAGTACTGGTTGTAACAGTCTTAAGCTAGTTCTGGTCAGGTTGGCACATGGCTATCGCCCTAAGCCTGCCAGTTTTCTGCTGCAGCCTTGGCCCCATCCCAGCACTCTGCCTGCCCCCCATAACCCTGCATCTAAAAGGTTTAACACTTGTACCTGGAGCCATAGGACCCTGCTCCCGAGCTGAAGCCAGTGCCTCTTCTCACTAGGCAGTGCCCCTGCCTTACTTGTTGATAGACAGTTTGATCATTGGCCCTGTACACTGTAGCTCTATATCTATTCAATACTCTATATCTATATCTATACAGTGTATGGGACCATCATCCCATAGGAGCATGGCACCAGCATCTTCTCCTTGTGAGACCATCATCTCATACACTGTAACTTTACATCTATTCAAGAGTATTTTTTACTACATAAAAAAGAGAACCTAGAGCCCATATTTTTAATTAACTTACTTTTTTAAAATTAATTTTTTTTAGATTCCCTTATAAACAGCTTTATTAAAAAAATAAATAAATAAACAGCTTTATTAGTACAAGTCACAGTTAGGAATTTTTCCCCAAATATTTTCAGAATCTTCATTAAAAAAATGGAATAGGGATAAACTGATGTTTGAGAACATATTATAAAAGAAGGATATACATTAGCCTCTTATTTAAGAAGTCTTTAACACAAATGAAACAGCATCAAATGGAAAATTAGGAGGTGATTTTTTTAAGAAAAGATAAATTACATTGTCAACATAAAGCTTTCTAACATAATGTAGATGAAGCATCTTGAAGCAACAGCGTTTTCTATATACCACAATATTCCTAAGACAATGATACCATGACATTTATACGATACTCTATGAGGTGGCTTACAGCCCCAGCTCTTCTTGTTATATCTCCCTGATAGGATTTGGATGTTTGCCCCCACCAGATCTCATTCATGTTGAAATTTGATCTCTACCGCTGGAGGTGAGGCCAAGTGGGAGGTGTTTGGGTTGTGAGGGCAGATCCCTCATGAATGGCTTGGTGCCATCCTCACCGTAATGAGTGAGTCTGGTTCATAGGAAAGCTGGCTGTTTATAGCCTTGGCACCCACAACCCCTTGCTGTTTCTCTGGCCATATGGCAGACCTGCTCCCCCTTCACCTTCTGCTTTGATTAGAAGCTCCTGGAAGCCCTCACAAGGAGAAGATCCTGGTGCCATGCTCCTTGGACAGTTTGCAAAACTGTCAGCCAAATAAACCTCTTCTCTTTACAAATTACCCAGTCTCAGGTATTCCATCATAGCAATGCAAATGGACTAATATACTCCCTAATAACTAGGAAATCAAAGTGCATCACAGTGGAATTGGAAACTGGAGAAAGATCAATCAGTGCATTATGAGCATAAACATATTTTATTTCATTTAGTCACAAAGTCAATGTAACGGCCAGGCTCAATGTGAATAGAGGTTACTATTGAATTACATACAACAGGAAAGCAAAGAGGACAAACAAACCGAAGGTTGGTGGGCCCAAGAAATGCAGGATAAAGTCTCTTCGCTGCCTACTTGATTTTAGAAATAAGCTTAAACACCTCCACCTTCACTGGAGGTGTTTAAGAACTAAACAGATAATGAATGATTTAGTTGTTGTGGCCACAGAGGGACAAGGATTTGCGGGATGACAATCCTCTCAAAGTGTCTTCCCTATAAAGCTCCGTTTCTGTAAGTATGGGAATTAGCATTTGAATCTTTTTTAAAAAAAATCTCATGAAACTTCAATTCTGTGCTGGTTTGGAAATGTCTACACTATTCAGTGAGCTTTATGAGGCTTAATCATTCTGGGGAAGGTGATTTCATAGCAGGAGTTCTGTCTGAAGTCTAAGATCCTTCAAGGAAGACTAACCCCATTACAGAGCATATACAGGAGACACCTGAAAGTTCTGTGAATAATTCTCTATGCAATACTACATTTCTAGAGACTGGTTTTCTGGTTGATGGCTAAGTACATATATTTCTGAAAAACCATAATGAGCTGCTTAAGCACTGCAAGTGTCCTTAGATGGTTGACAGTCCAATCAACCTGACTCCAGCAAAAACCGTACCCCGAACAATTAAAATATACCAATTTTTGTTTTATTTTCTATTTAAATTTCGAACAACTGATACTACTATTTCTCTTTTCTTTTTAATGATAAAAAAGTGGTATAGCATCACTACTTTCAGACCTTATAAAATTTCCTAGATTGTCATGACAAAAACAAATTTTGAAGTGGGTTTCTCTAAAGATAACACACAGATATGAAAATCCTCTAGTACATAAGAGATGAAAATTGAAATGAGTGAAGTTCATGAAAACTAATCTCCATCTTTCCCTCACTTTCCTTTTCTCTATTCTCATTCCTTCTTTCTTTCTTAACATCCCCCATCTCCCACCCTGATTAGACTAGAAACTCTTTAAGAGGAAAAAAAAAAAAAAAAATCACATTTTTTCATCCTTGTGGTTCCTACCTAGTCCCTATCTCTGGCACATCTTAAGTTCTCAATAAATGAATTTATTTCTGCTGACTAAAGGGGCAGGTGGGTGGACATAGGGAGCAGCAGCTCCCTGCTCATCTATTTCTCCTCTCATTGACCATTTCTTTCTTTCTTTCTTTTTTTTTTTTTTTTTGAGACAGAGTCTCTTTCTGTCACCCTGGATAGAGTGCCGAGGTGCCTACAGTAAGCTCAAACTCCTGGGCTCATGCAATCCTCTTGCCTCAGCCTCCCAAGTAGCTGGACTATAGGCGTGCACCACCATTCCTGTCTAATTTTTTTCTATTTTTAGAGATGGGGTCTCTCTGTCATTCAGGCTGGTCTCGAACTCCTGAGCTCATGAGATCTTCCCACCTTCACCTCCCAGAATGCTAGGACTACTGGTGTGAGCCACTGTACCAGCCTCTCTGATCATTCATTCAGCCTCTTTCTCTGAACACCTCATTAATATTGAAACTTCCCCAAATTCTGCCCTTTTGCCTTCCTCTTCTGACTCTTGGGCAAACTCACAGCTTTCCTGATGACCTCTGTGCTGGTGAGTCTGCACCCCACATATCCTGCTCTCGTCTTTACCAAGAACTCTAATCACGTCAATCTACTGCCCAGGAGCTCTCCCCACTTGGTGTTTATTATAGTAGGTATCCCACACCCCTCATCTCCACAGTGCCATTCCTTATCTCAGTTTTCTCAACCTGTGGGTGGCAACCCACAGGAACCATATTAAAGGGCGGTGACATAGGAAGGTTGAGAACCACTGCCTTATCTGCTTCCAAGCTCAGCCCACATCCACTTCAGGTAAATTGTGGTCATCTGTCCCAAGTTGCTCTCATTATCCATCCCTAAGCCACATCCACGTCCCCACCTGTTGTTGGTTTTGAATTCCCTGTCTCACTACTCACCAAGTCGCTCAGGCTGGAAACCCGGGCGTCATTCTAAACTTCTACTCTGCCCTCATCACAGCACATGCAGGCTTTGTTGATTTAGTTGCTAAACTTTTGTCCAAGTTATTCCAGCTGCTCCATCCGCACAGCCCCTCAGTCCAGGCAGGACGTGGATGAGTCAGCAGTTTCCTGACCAGCCCCACCCTCTTTCTCCTCATTTATCTGCCATTCAGTCACTGGACAGATCTCTAAAAAGTGCAAATGGCCCAAGTCATTGGCGAAGTTTGCCAATACCAATGTTGTAAACTCCACACTTCTTAGCACATCACTTAAAGCACCTATGGTATGACCCATGCACATTCCATGTCCCTGGTGTCACTCCTCACAGTTCTCTTTGGACTTCATGCTGTGGGACAAACACATCGTACTTCTCCAAATGCACCACACCTGCGCCCTGGCTGGTTCTGGCCTAGAACACTTCCCACCTTCTGATCCTTTGAGAGTTTAATCAAGTAAAGCTCCGTTCCTCACCACTGTCTCTCCCAGGCAGAGGTGGTCTCCTCTGAGCTGTCTACACCCTGATCCTGCTGCCATTACAGACTTACACCCGCCCTTGTAATTACTCGCCCAGATGTCAGTCTCTCCTCTTGATCATGCTTCTCCTTAAGGCACAGTCTCTAGCCTTTTCATCTTTCTATCCCCAAATCCTGGGTTACCCGCACTATAAAAGCAGGAAGAGAAAGTGAAGAAGATGGAACGTCACCAGAACAAGTGTGTATAGAGTATGTCGACGCTCTGTGGACCGCATCAAAGAGCACTGCTTAATATAGACTCTGTATGCTGGATTCAATTAAGGTAAGGGAATTCCAACTTCATAAATGGTAACAAACTCTTAGGCTGGCAGGCAGATTCCTGCCCATTTATTTCTCTAATTAAAACTTTTTGCCTTGGGGCCTTTGATGCATCTTAACAACCAAACACCTCAAAATACACAGAGTACACCCCCCCTATTCACCTAAGCCAAGTTAATAAATTGGCCAAAATAACAGATAAATTGTTTTTGTGTCGAAAATTGAAACAAAACCTGTAGCAATGTTGTACAACTTTGTCTTTTCAAAGTTCAAAATCTAAAAATCTAAAAACCATATTTAGACTGAAAAGGATTGGGAAAACATAGTTGCCACATTTCCCCTGGCGCAGACCTGACCCCAGCCCCTCCCCACAGCACAGGGTTTCCTCTGAGATGATAAATTAGACGGGAGGTAAGTAAAACTCATTATTGTCCTGCAGAGTTCATTTTTAAAATAAAATGCATAATTTCTTCAAAACCGTGTCATCTTGAATCCTGGGCTGCACTGTGTGGGAATTAAAAGAATCCATTATTAATTTGCCCTGAAATTGGGGCACTTACCCGCCTAATCTAATCATCCTGACAATGTTTGAACCCGTCTGGTCACCACTGCCAAACTGTGTAACGGTGATTGAGCTGCATCATTAATTGGATGTCCTGGACTGAGGTTAAATCGTAAAGCTCTCGTGTGGGAAGAGCACGAGGGACTTGGGCTTGATAAAAAGGAAAATAATTTCTGAGCAACTATGTATTAAAACCCGGGAACCCTCATTACTCAGTCTTTAGTTGATTCTTTCTAAGCATCACTTTCTTCATCCACAAAGGGGAAGTAAATGTGTGCAAGATCACAGGATTTTTAATAAAATTCCTTTTACTATTTTCTAAGTTTTTAATTTTCTTCACTTTAAAAAATTTTTAATAAAATCCTTGGTTGTAAGGAATTTCTAAACTATAAAATGAAACACACATGTATGTGCTGTATGTAAATGACTAAAAGAATCTTGGCCGTAGATTAAAAGTAATTATCTCAAAGCGGAAGGATTGTAGGTAGTGTTGCCGATGACTACGGGACACCAAGTTAAATGTGGATTTCAGATAAAGAAACAATAAATATATTTTAGTATATCTTGTGCAATATGGGGGACATGCTTATAATAAAAAAATTATTCATTTTTTAATTTCCTAAATCCTAAATTTTTATTTGCTAAATCTAGGAAACGTAGTAATAAGTGTTTTTCTTTTCTCTTTTTCCCGCCTTGTTTGTATTTTCTAAAGTTTCTGTAGTATGCATAATGGATGCAATGAGAAAGAACAAAAGTTGGAATTTTTTTTTAATTGCTTAGGAGAGAACAAAACACACTGGTGTTAAAGTGACGTCCTTATCCTTCTATGATCAGAAGCCATGTGTACTCAAACTATGGTCCACAGACCAAGAACACAAGCCTTACCTAGAAGCATGTTTTAAATGTAGCAACCCAGACCTCCCTCCAGCCCTACTACTAAATGTGAATCTGCATTTTAACAAGATTCTCATGAGAAGCTCTGTTACAGAGTGACCTCAACTAACGGCTGTCTTCAAAATAATTGAATCCTTTAAAAGAAAGAACTAATCCTTTCAACTGGAGTGGAATGAGAATCTGAGGCTGACTTGAGCAATTTGGCCTGATCCAAACATCAGCAGGAAAGGCCTCCAAGAGACCAAGAGTTCCAGGCCTTTGTCCTGGCTGTGAAGTCTGGGCTGCTGTGAGGATGGCACCCTCAGAGTTGGGCAGCACTCTGTACCCCTCATCTAGGCTCACACTAACCCACAGACATGTGACAGCCGGAGGCTTTTTTGATATTGTTTTGAAGGGTTAGGGTTCTTCTTCATTTGCTTACCATTTGTAGAGTTTCATGTGGGTAGAAAGGGCTGGAGGAACGGGCATTTCTTGGGTTTGGGTTTGTTGGGGTTTCACTTTTTTGTTTTAAGACTTGAATCTGTCAGTGCCTACTGAGCACTTAGTTAAACAGATGGGATCAACTCTAGATGAAATTACCAAAATCCTTCTCTGAGCTAATTTGAAATGTTACTATTTAATAACATGCACAAATTTGGTTGACTACTGAGAATGCCTCCCAATTACCTTTTACAATTAGTACCAAATCCTCTTTTTTACCAGCAATTTTAGCTACACTCTGGAAACACAGAGGTTATGAGCAAAAGAGACTCAAGGTCAAAGCTCCGTCTTCAGAAGTGCTCAGCTCATTTCTGAGAGTGAGACGAAAGTATGTAACAAACACACAGGTGGCCGTCCCCTCTCCCCAGAGCTCTGCTCTGCAGCCACCCCACCCATTCCTTTCACCCCCATGCCTTGCTGTGGGCTTCATGGCAAAGTCCACCACCCAAGAGCATCATGGGTTGTGTTGTGGCTGTTATTCATTAATTATCTGTTTCTCTAATGAGAATATGGTTCCATGAGGCACAGGAATTTTCATCTGACTCAGTCACTAGTATAACTCTGGTGGGTTCCTAAAAACACCAGTACCCAGGAGACATTCAGTAAACATTTGCAGAAGGAATGAATAAAGACAGACTGTCCTCCAGCTCCCAGGAAGCAGTGTTCTCTTTGATCACTGCATATATATACAATACAATGCTCAAGGTATTTGATTACAATTCAAGCCTATGATTGGAGGACAAATTATATATATACACATACACATATATATACACACATATATATACACATATATATATAATTTTATATATACATATATATGTATATATATATGGGTTTGGGTTTGTTGGGGTTATATGTATATATAAAATTTGTCCTCCAATCATAGGCTTGAATTGTAATCAAATACCTTGAGTATTGTTGCTTTATCTTGCACTAGATTAATTCCCAGGTTTGTTATGTAGATCAGAGTAAAAACTTTTATGATCACTTCTGACACCACTTCAGCCTCTAAGTAATTTGCTTCTTCTCATAAGGCAGCCGCCTCTCGCCTTCATTAGCTACAGTAATATTCTAATCACTCCTTGCTGCAGTCTCAAAGAAAGGAAGACAGAGAATTCCAGAAAACAGTTGTTTTTCTCTTCTTTGTAGAAAAGCATTTGAGATCAAAGGTGCCGTTAAAGAAACTCTTTGTAGAGTGCGCACATGCATGTGCACCCACACACATATATAAATGTCCAACCTTCTCAAATGTTCTGCAGAAAGCCAAGGACGTTTCTGGGAAGATGTGGGAAGAAGAGCCTTATGCAGCCTCATAGGACTCCCAGTCCTGATTCATAGACAACCCTTCAGCAGAATTGAAAGTGGAACAGATTGTGGGGAGGCAGAAAGGTTTGAGAGATACGGGATGAGTAACAGGAAACGCATTAATCAACACGCTTCATACTCGGGTACGGTCGGAAACAATCAGTAGTTGAGCTCAGTGTCCCAGTGGAATCTCAGGCAACACAATTAACCTCTTTCTTCTGCCTTCTCATTACTTGTACATTGAGTACAGCAACCTGCCTAGTGGAGATTGAGTGGGGATTTGCTAATGAATGTGAGTAGACAGATAGATGTGTGATACCTGATAATATGCTAATGAGCATAAAATCAAGGGGGTTACAAAGGGACTTGAGAAGTCAATTCAGCCTTTTCACCTGGGACCACAATTAATAAACTATCCCAGTGGATTAGATTATAAGCTTCTAAAAAGGTGCCTATATAAAGGACTCCCACAAAACATTCTTTTGTCAAGGATGTTTTCTTAAATATAAAAGGCCCCCGCCCAGCAGCATTCGCGTGCTGGACAGCCTCGAGCAGGTGGAGCAGCTCCTCAGAAGGCTGCGGAGCAATTCAGCAGCTAAGATACCAGACATGGGACTCAGGTTCCCATCAGACTCCACTCTGCTGACCACCTGACTTTGAGCCAGTTATAGCCTCAGCTTTCTCACTTTCTTCTCCTGTGGAACTGCTGTCTCACACCCCCGTGGGCAGGAAAGCAAGGCCGCACTTTCCACAGCGCCTGGCCCATGGTGGACGCCAAGCAAATGGCCATGTCATTTGCTGGGCTGAAGAACCCCAGTCACTCTGATTTTTATTTTTTACAATTCTAACTTTCAAAATGTTAACCACTTTTGTTTCTCTCTTCTGAACCCACTCCAGATTCCCCAGTTTTTATTTTTAATATAGTGCTCAACATGGTAAGCAGCAGCTAACTGCACCCTGAGTGTTCTGAGAAGATGCTGTCTGGGTCTCTCTCTGGGTCACAGAGTCAGCAGGCCACAGTAAGGAATTTCCCAGGGGCCTCTGTGGGCCACAAAATTCAAAGGTCTCGCTTAGCCTCTCTCTGGATTCTTGGAAAGCCCAGCGTTCCTGGAGGTCTGATAGCTCTGCAGTCCCCACTAAACCCTCAGGCACACAGTCCAAGGCTGTGTTAGACTACGCAGAGTCGTTTCATGGGTTCCAACAAATCAAAACTCACTTCTGTAACAACGTGGGCCAAAAATAAAAGAGAGAGACCGAGACAGAGATAAGAAGTTAGACTTTCTCCTTCTTCTTTTCTTTTTTCTTTTTTTCCCCTTGTACTTTCCCCACACAGAGCAGGGCTAGACACTGTAATTAACTCCCTTAGGGCATCTGGGGCTTGCCAGAGAGCAGAAGCAGCTGGAGGAAGCTTGTCTGGCAAACCTCGGCCCATGAAGGGATCTGAGAAGCAATTAAACAGAGAGGAGAAAACACTCCCCGCTTGGGAGTCTGTGGGTCCCTGAGGAAGGAGCTGTGTCACCCTCCAGGACACAGAAGGAAAAGGCCGTGTGTGGTGTGCCCCCGGATAGCACCGGGCACCTTGGCATCGTGAAGATTCCACATCCCATCAGTTATAAAAACAGCCGCAGGAGTTAAAGTAGCTGCAGAGTTTGGGCAATGCATATATGGGTAGAAACCAGGATGTCTGAAGAGGTGGCACTCACTCCCCAGTTTCTGGACACTTGGTAAACCCCCTGGAGCCTGGCGCCACCCAGGGAGCAGGGGACTACCCCTACATGTCCCTGACATCTGAGTATATGTACTGAGGTTCATATCTGTTGGGTGTGTGTGGGGGGGAGGCTCTATAATTTACCAGCCACTTTTACACTCCAACCTCTTTGATCCCGGTGAAAATCCTTGTGAAAGATAAGGTATTCTAATGCTGTGAATGCAAAGGCTCAGAGCGGTTAGTGTCTGGCCCCGGGTCCCTGTGTTCCAGTTCGGGAAACCTCCTACTATATACCATATTAACCTCGAAATCCAGCATCACCATGTGAGGGTGGAAATTGGAGCCACTTTAATAAGAGGACTTATAGGATACAAAATCGAATCTGTAGAATGCTTATAGTTGTGTTGCAATGATAAACACTCAGAGCTATGAATAGAAAAAAGACTTGGATATAAGCAAAATGGTAAAGGCAATTGGGTGTGGGTGGTGGGTGGATTGTTTTCCTACCTTTTTCTACATTCATAATTTCCTTTGATGAACATTTTTTACAATGAAAAATATAAAATTAATGACTTCTTTTGTTTCCATGTAGCTTCAGAGCCAAGCGATTCACCCATCTGCAGGGAGCCCTTGCAGGAGCAGAGGGCGCCTCCCCCACATCCTGGGGGTCTATTGTCTCCCCTGTCATCTCCTCAACCACTGGCAGGTGATCCGGCTGTGGAGTCCAATTATCCAGGATGTCATCGATTCTCTGCAGACGATACGCCAAGATACGGCAGGAATCTCTTCAAAATTTTGACAAAAGTCCAGATTTTGCCCAGAAGAGACCAATTTACATTCAGAGCAGCAAATTAGAAGCAATAATAAATAAAATTCTACGATGAGCTCTGGGTCTTTCCCAGCTCCCTATCATGGTCTCTGAAGGAATTTCTGAGAATGTGACTAAGGGGAGCAGCTAGCTCTGTAGGGTCCTCTGTCATTCACACAGGGTGGGAGCACACCGGCAGGGCCCCTGTGTGGCAGAGCAGCAGCCTGCTTAGTCCACAGCACCCGGGACCATCCGCATGGGAAAGAAAGGTCCTCCTGGCTTTGGTCCCATCTGCCGGATTTCCTAGGAGGTAATCCCAGAGGCCACCAAGTCGAGCTCACTTACCTTCACAGAGCCCAGAGCTCTCCAAGTAGAAGTGGGCTCTACACTGAGACAGGCACTCTCCAGAAGGGCTCCTTGCCCTGGATGGCTGCTTGACTTGCAGCCCCTCCTCTGGCCTCCTGCACTCAGTGCAGTGTGTGTGCTCGGGGCCCACACAGGTCAGGCAGGAAGGGTGACAGGCTGCCAACAGAGTAAAATGCAGAGAACAATCTAGGATCAGAGGCATGTAGTGACCAAAACGAGCCCTTCATCAAATCCAAACCCCTTAGAAAAGTTCACCAAATGCAACTTGCTAGCGTGTTATCTTTCCAGCGCTGAGTGATAATGACATTTGTGAAAGGAAAGTGAGAGAGCTAACCTGTCAAGTGCTCAGGCCTGGAAGAACTGTCAGACTATATCACAAAGAATCCCCAGCAAGCAGGAGAACGTTGGCTTGGTTCTCCAGAGAAACACAGTCGCTGAATGACAATTTAACATTATGCCCTCGGTTTTTACTGAGGGTTTTTAGAAGCATTCGTACGAAGGCTATTACTGTATCTTCGGCAAAAATGGTGGTTGTGTTATTACCCATTAGTCATCCATGACAGAGTACTGAGGGGTCCAGGCAACAAATGCCACTTACAATTTATTTGGGCTTTTTTAGACAAGGAAGAGGCCCCCTTTGAGCAGCAGTGAAAATTTTATAATCCATCCATATTTTGTTCTTGGCTACTGTTGAAAATCAAAGCCAAAAACAGTACTTGAACTATTTCATAGCTACATTTTGACACAAATAGCTATCCTGTTCCTTAAAAGATGCTCTAAATTTTCTTTTTCATAATATTCATTGCAGTGTTCCTGTTTTAAATATACTTTTCTTGTAACTGCTCTCGAACTCTGTTCTAAGGAGCCCTACGTACAAATAAATATAAATTAATTTCACTTAATTAAAATGTTGGCTCCCAATGTGCTGGAATGTTCGGCCCTCCCAATGAGCCCAGAGCCTTTTTGGCAAGTAGTTATTCCAGATTTTCCGTTTTACTCAGCCCAGAGGCATTGCTAGGGACTCTCAGCTTGCTCAGCAGCATCATTAACAAAAAGAAATTCTGCAGGGAAAACAAAATGAAGTCTGAGCAAAACAACAGCCATGGTAGGAGAGTAGGGAAAGGGGGAAATGTGAATTCTGTTTTAGTTTAGTATACACTAAAGGAAATAGCACTTGCCATAAAAATAGCTAGGAAAAAACGTCAACATTTGAGTGATTTCACACATTTTCACATGTGATTTTTTTCAAATTATCCCTTCACAAAAGTTTATAATTAAAATCGCATATTATGTGTGCATAACTGCATAAGATATGCTAGCAGGAGAATTGTCCTGGATAGTAGCACTCATGGTAAAAAAGTAAATCTATATCCCTGTTATGGGATAGTCTCTCAAGAATGCTGATGACACCAGTGATACCTTTGCAGACGCCGTGGTCGGGGTAGAGGCCCTCTCCACAGTGGGGCAGACAGCGGCCATGGCGCAGAGCATGGGGGGCCACGCAGGCTGTGCACTGAGACGCGGTGGGCCCGGAACAGCTGGCACATGAGCTGTGACAGCCTGAGGGAGAGAGAGAGAGGGAGCACCGTGGGACAGAGGGGCTACAGGGCCCACTGTGAGCTTGGAAGCCCTCTCTGAAACACTCTTGATCCCCAACAGACGTCACACGAAACCACAGCAAAAGTCAACATCATGAGGCTGCCAGAACCACTCACACCCCTCTTCACATGTCTGCAATCCACATCCCACCTATTATTTTTGTCTGTTTGTTTTGTTTTATTTTATTTTATTTTTTGAGATAGACTCCTGCTTTGTCACCCTGGCTGGAGCACGGTGGCATAATCACAGCAACCTCACACTCCTGGGCTGAAGCAATCCTCCTGCCTCAGTCTCCCAAGTAGCTGGCACTGCAGGTTCCTGCCATGACGTCAGGCTGGTTTTTCTCCTTTTTGGTACAGAGGGAGTCGCAGTCTTGCTCAGACTGGTCTCGAACTCCTGCCTTTTCCTACAGGCGTGAGCTTGTGTGCTTGGCCCTGCCTATTATTTATTAGCTACCCTTTCTTCAGTGTTTGCCCTAAGTGTACATTGACACTTGTAATTCTCATAACAACATCATGAGGTAGGCATTACTAACTTTGTGTTATAGATGAGGAGGATGAGGCTTTGAGAGCTTAAAAAATTTATCCAAGATCACAGAGCTCACTCACACAGCAGGGCAGGGATTTAGTTTAGGTCTGTTGGCCCTAAACCCACACTGTGTGGAAGAGAGTGGGAAGTCATGGTTCTGGAAGCCAGGGCCCTGGCATCTTGGCCAGCCTGCCCACTAACTTATCAATGCCCTTCACTAAGCCCAGGTCTCTCCAGACCTAGTTCCCTCAGCACAAGTACAATGAGAGGCTGGACGAAATGATCACTAAAGATACTACCAGCTGGGTTCTAAGTAAGAATCACAAATCTGACCACAGCACATGACAATATCAGGAACGTGTGTCCTCTGTGTTGGCCCTGGTGTTAACAGAAGGGCCTCTCTAACTCTGAAAGATAGATGGTGCCGTGGCCTGGGTGAGCCATTAGCAGGCTGGGGAGAGGGGTGATGCACAGAAAGAAGGCGCTGCAGGACAATGGTCAGTGCTGTTGGGGGGAGGGTGGTAGGATGGGAACCTTGGTTGGGGCAGGACACTGAGGGAAAGGGATAAACACAGGGGGAGTAGAGAGGGACAGGCACAGAAGAGGCTGATAAGGAGAGGTGGTGGGCCCGGTCTAAACATCCTCCAGCAGATGCCAGGTAGCATGAGGACGTGTGTGTGTTTTAGTCAAGAGGGGTGATCAAGATGTCCTAGGCAGGAAGAAGTTCTCAGAGTTACCTGTAGGAAAAACACAAGTCAGCTGCATACAAATTAGATATTTATAAGATCTCAAATGAGAATGTTTTGTTGTTTAGGTCTGAAAGAAACAATAAATAAATAGCACATAAAAACAAATCTCAGTGGATAGAGATTTCAGCTTTACTAGCTATTAAAACTGGTTTAAGTCTTTAATTTTATTTTTGTAATGTGCTGTAGTTGCCAACATATAAATTTATAAATGCCATGTAAGGAATGATTCTACACTGCACACAATGGCTCACACCTGGGAGGCTGAGGCAGGAGGACTGCTTGAGGTCAGGAGTTTGAAACCAGCCTGGACAATACAGGGAGATCCCATCTCCTCATAAAATTTAAAAGTTATCCAGGCATGGTGGTGTACTCCTATATTCCCAGCTACTCAGGAGGCTGAGGCAGGAGGACTGTTTGAGCTCCAGGAGTTCAAGGTTATAGTAAGCTATGATTGGGTCACTGCACCCAGCCTGGGGAGAGAGACTCTGTCTTAAACAAAGAAAAAGAAAGAAGGAAGGAAGGAAGGGAAGAAAGAGAGATAGAAATATAGAGGAAAGAAAGAAAAAAAGGAAGGAAGGAAGGAAGGAAAGAAGGAAGGAAGGAAGGAAGGAAGGAAGGGGAAGGAGAAAGGGAAAGGGAAAAAGGAAGGAAGGAAAGAAAGGAAGGATATTTATCATACCTACAATTTAAGTCAGTAATGATTTGTAAGTACACAGGACTATATGATAAAGATGTCCCTGGCATTTCAAAAGTACAAAATGACCTCTAATGATGTAAGTTCTTCTTTTAATCATTCTAGTCCCCTAGCATTCACCTGTATCTCCAAATCCCATACCAAGTACACACAGGTTCTATAATGACAAGGCTATCCCTTTGAAAGAAATATTTTGCCATCACAACGTCAATTCCCAAGTGAACAGCACACAGCACCAGGTACAGCCAAATGTGTACTAAAGACTTCTTGATGATGAGGGCGGTGGCCATCTCTTACCTCTGCATCTGTCAGTGGCATCAGCGTAGTATCCACTGGGGCATTCAGAAATGCATGTCCCAGCGTGCAACACCATCGTCTCAGCACAGGTGAGGCATCTGGGACTGTTGGGGCCACAAGTCTTACAGGTGTGGTCACAAGCTAAGGGGAAGGAAAACCCATCAGAGAAATGTGATCATGAGCAGAAGATGCGGGAAGCCCGTCACACCCACGGCGGCGTCGATGCAGCAATCCCATTTCTCTGGCTGCTCAGCAAAGTCCTGTCTCCCTGATCTCATCATTCCTTTTTTTTTTTTTTTTAATTAATTTTTTAATTAAATCATAACTGTACACATTTAAGAGGTACAATGTGATGGTTTGATAGACAACGTGGAATGCTTAAATCAAACTGATAAATGTAGCCATCACCTTACCTCCTTATTTTTTGTGGTAAGACATTTAAAATTTACTCTTAGTTATTTTGAAATATAGCCATGCATTATGCACATTAGCTGATATCCTACCAAATGCTTGATCTCAACATTCTGAAGGACTCTGTGCTTCACAGTTGAAGGAGAACCGAAGAATTCCTCATGGAGCCAAGCGTAACCAATACTCTGAGGCACAACCATCAGTGCAACCCACTTAGGAGGGATTTAAAGCTAAAACGAACTTGAAGGTAGGCTTGCCAGGTTTCTTAAATACAAATACCACATGCTCAGCTAAGTTTGAATGGCAGATAAGTAATGAATAATGTTTTCATATAAGTATGTACCAAATATTTTATCCTTTATTTTGGAGGGAGAATTCAGAAAGTCAGGGTTTTACTATGCAAGGACATGTACTGAAATTATGTTGAGATTGTTGACTTCCATGCAATCTTATAGGATCTTTTTGCTTATTTATTTACTTCCCAAAAACATTTAGTAAGGTCTAGGTTTGGTCTTGGCCAGGCAGTAGAGACACAAAATCAAATTGACTTGGTCTTTGCTTTATGTAGCTTATTAATAGAAGAAACAGAAATAGCCAGTGTTAGAAATATTAAAAATACCTACCATTCAGATTGATCTGTATAGGCAAAATGAAAAGTCAGAAAAATGTGTGTGGGGTAAAAGGTAGGAAAGGTCACAAAAGAATTCACAGGAGAAGCAATCCTCTAGCACTGCCTGGGCAAGCAAGAGAGACCATGTGAGGCTGATGGAGGTGTGCTCAGGCTGAGGAGCAGAGCCAGTCAAGGCTCAGAGCCTGGGAAGAGACTGGGTGCTCCGAGGAAATGCAGTCCCACTGAGCTGGAAAGATGGGAAGCCCAATATAAAAGGCTGTAGCCAGACTCGGGTGTCTAGGTTCTTATCCAGTGAAAAGCATCACAGAGACCTGTATTTAAAAGTGGTAGAAACATGGGGTGTTTGTGCATAAGAAAGATCACTTCGGCTCTGGTTCGGAAGGCAGTTAGGATGGGTGAGGAAGGAGAGCCGGGGGCCCAGTTGTAAGACCACAGCAATGCTCAGGGAGCAAGGTGATGGGGGCTGAATCAAGGCTGTGGAGGTGGTGACAGACTTGAGGGCAGTGTAGGAGAAAATGTTTCAGATGGCTTACAGGAGACTGTCTTGGGGGACAAGTGATGCCATGTCAGGACCAGAGCAGGTTGGAGCGGCAGGAGGGAGCGCAGTGTGGACGTGTGCCGTCCAGCAGACAGTCTGACTTACAGTTCAGGGGCTCAGGGGACAGGTAGGGTCATCCCATACAAGTAGTCGTTTTTTAAAAAAAATTCATTGATTTACTTAGAAGAGGCATGCAGGGGCCAGGCGAGGTGGCTCATCCCTATAATTCCAGCACTTGGGAGGCCAAGGTGGGTGGATTGCCTGAGCTCACAGGTTTGAGACCAGCCTGAGCCAGAGGAAGACATTGTCTCTAAAAATAGCCAGGCATTGTGGTGGGTGCCTGAAGTCTCAGCTATCTGGGAGGCTGAGGCAAGAGAATCACTTAAGCCCAGGAGTTTGAGGTTGCTGTGAGCTGTGACACCACAGCACTCTACCGAGGGTGACATAGTGAGACTCTGTCTCAAAAAAGAAAAAAAAACAAACAAAAAAACCAGAAAAGGCATGTAGGTTAAGAACAAAGCAGACAAGGACCTGAATAACATCAACATTTAAGGGAAAAAACAAAACAAAACCGAAGCCAAGGTGACCAAGAAGAAATGATCCAAAGCTTTAGTTACCATGAAATATACCCTTGCATCATGCACATTAGCTGAGATCCCACGAAATGCCTGATCCCAACATTTGAACTCTGCTTTAACTTCAACACTTCACAGTTGAAGCAGAGTCCTTGAAAATAAACCAAAAAGGTGTGTGGTACTGATAAACCGTGGGAAGGAAAGGCTCCCAGAAGGAAGTCACTAACAGTGCAAGGAGGACAAACAGCACCGGCAGGGCCTGGGGCACATGTTTCAGTGGAGTCGCTGGACAGAACCAAGGAGAAGACTGTGCTTATAACCTGCTCCGTAAAGACCCCAGGCTGGATGGAAGGGAATGGGGAGAGAAATCATTGAAAGGGAAGGGGCACTGTTTCGTCTTTCTAATATTGTAAAACTTCAAGACAAATATAGACCCTAGAAAGGTTGGTTTTTTTTTTTTTTTTTTTAAGAGAAGAGTTTGAATAATTGATGAAAGAATACATAGGAGCAAAGGTACATTCAGAAGTACAGGCAGAAGATCAGCCTCCACAGAGCGGAGAAAGGCCTCCACATCCAGAGTGGGGGAAGGGAGGGTGCAGCTGTGACTCATCCCTCATTGGTCAATGTCTTTAAAAGCAAACCAAGCAAACTTCCTTCACACTGCAGAGAAGCCATGTTTCAGAAACAAGAGAACTGCTGAGGTAGGGTCTGTCTGTTCCTTTAATCCACCTCCACCTTGCTAACCTCCTGAAAAATATTTTGAGAACCTGAGTAAAAAGAGGCTGAGTAAATGGGGCCAGATGCTCCATCCTGTACCCTGGAGGATTCAGCGTCTGTCCACAACCAAATGTGTTAGTAAAAGATAATCTTCAGTAAATGGGCTAAGGCAATGGCCTTAATATCACACACACACACACCCACCCACCTCCCCGGCTCATGACTGGAACAAAGAAAGAAAAATAAATCTGAAACGTGTTCTTTCCTCCCACACTTCATAAAAACTCCCGAAGTTTCTAATTCTAGAACTGACATCTGAACAGAATGGAATAACCTGAAAGCTAAATGCAATTTTGCAGAAATTTTTACAAATTTAGAATTGACCAACAGTGAAAACTTTGCATACCAAACATTTTAATACACACCTAAAATAATACTTAGAAAAGAATTTGTAAATTTAAATTAAAATATTAGACGTCATTTCCCCCCAAACTAATCTATAATGTCAATACAATACCACTACAAATTCCAGTTGAATTTTCTTAGGAATTCAATAAATGTACTGTAAAGTCCATGACAAGCTAAGTCAACTTTGAAGAGGAAAAAAAGGAAATATTCTCAATCAAATATTGAGACATACCACAAAGCCAAAGAAATTAATGAACAAAACAGTGGGACAGGGTACAAGATGTGGAAATTTAGAAATTTCCACATCTTGTACTTTAGACAGGTACAGGTATATATGGGAATTTAATATACAATAAAAAGAAATAGGAATGGTTAGACTGAACTACCAGGTAATGTTGGGAAAACTGGGTAACAAAACAGAGAAAATGAAACTGGATCTCTACTCAAACCCATGTACGTAATTGGACCCCAGATGGATCAACAACCCAAGATAAAAGACAAGAGAAATTTTTAAGATAAAACAGTAAATTAATAGAAGAAAATATAAGATAATTTATTTGGGGATATTAGCTGAGTAGTTCTTCTTAAACAAAAATTCAAAAGCAAAACCTTACAGCAAAAAAAATGATAGGTTACAGATGTCAGTACAACAAAGGGTCTCGTGTTCAAAGTTAAAGACAACAGAATGGGAACTGTTTGTACATCTAACACTGAAAAGAGTTAATAAAAAAATAAAACAAAAGAGTTAATATATGTAACAAACAAAGAACTCCGTACAGTGAACCAAATGGAAGGCAGCCAGGCCAGCAGAACAATGGGAAAAGCACATACAAAAGCAACTTAGAGAAGAGGATGCTCAAAATCCAACAGATGAAGACCAGCTCAAACTCATTAATAATCAGAAATATGCAAATTAACGGGATGCCCCTCTGTACCTACTGACCAGAAAATTCAGAAGCTTGATAATGCGAGGGTGAGAGGATGCAGATGCCCGGGAATGCAGATGGCACAGCCCTTCTGCGAGCAACCCAGCACTGCTTAGTCAAATAAAGAACAAGAGTTGAGAAACCAACCATTCTGTTCATAAAGGGACACAGTGGAGGCTGGTCACTGGTGCTCTCCAGCAATACAGATGGACAGAAAGGAAGGGCTTTGTGCCTGGGAGTGCAGGTGGGTCGCATGACGGGAGGCAGACAGGGCACGTCGTGCAGCAGTGAGGAGTGAAGTGTCAGATGGTACAACACAGGCGCGTCTTAGACCCATCCTCAAGTGATAAGAGGGAGCAGCACGCACTCTGCGATGTCATTCAGAAGATTTAAACACACCCCCACTCAGAACAAAAATACCCTCTTTAGATAAGCTCATAAAAACTAAAACATAAAAAAATCAAAGGGTTGCATGAGTGAGAAAGAGGAATGAGGATTTTGAAAAGAAAAAGGAGGGAGGAAAAGAGAGAAAGAAAAAAAAAAAAGAAGGGCTGACAGAAACCTCTGAACTTGCTTTGATTTCTTATGTACCTAGAGTCAGAAAAGCCCGTCCTAAGAGTACAAGCACTTAAAAGACAAAGAATGGGGGGGGTTTGAGGTTTTCTTTTTCTTTTAATTTCCTCTCTCTTTATGTCTAATATTTGTAAAACTCAAAACACGGACAACAGGTGCACTTGGTCGCCCTCAGCTCTTACACCAGGGCATACCAACACTCCTAACGGGCTCTGCTGGATTCTTCTCAGCACTTGACTTGGAGATTTCTGCAGATAGGGGCTGGTTGGTTATAAATTATTAAACCAACACCAGCTGGTCTTTATCTTGAATAGCACTAATCTGAATTGGAAATAAGTCAGCATTATTAGCATCCAATGTCTTAATTAACATTCTGATACCAATCAGTCAGTTGGTTCACTGTTGTTTTAGTAAATATTTATGTGAACAGTTCTGAAGCCATTTGATAAAAACTTCCAGAACTCTTGACAATTTCATGAAAAGTGGAGGCTCCAGTGTGTTTATTGAAAGGCCTCTGGTCAGTGCAATGGAGTCAGGAACTCTGCCCCATGCTGACCACATGGCTTGTGTTTGATAATTACTTGCTGATCAATTGATTAGTTGGCCAATTAATGTCAGCTATGGTGTGTTGTCCTACCTGGAAGTTTTCCTCCTGATGCTTTTCAAAATGTATGCAGATAAAACCAGATGCCTTGAGGCCTGCATTCCCTCTCCTTTCAAACACCCCTCCTCCCCAGCAAAAGTTGCTTTCTCAATGCAGATAATGGCCAGGTTGGTGTCACCACTCCTCCATCACTGACAGTAACCAGCTGCCTCAAGGACTTAAAGGGTAAACACGATAGGCCCCAGGATTAGTGCAAATTTGACATCTGTCGACCTTTAAAGAATACATCTGGCTTAATTGAGCAGGAAAGTGATGCTGGCAGGAAAAGATTACCATGCTCAGGCTAATGGCAGCCTGGCCTTTCCGGCCTTGTTCTCTCTCGAATCCACACAAAAGCCACCTGTGACTCATCTGCACCAAGAAGAGATTTCTCGCAGCAGCAATACTGCTGGATCCCTGCACGGTTGGGAGCGAGCAGCTGCCAGGACTCATCTCTCTTTCCCAAGACAAGTGGATTTGTCAAATCCCAAAGATCACCTCACTTGGGCTGTTGCCCTGCTCAGTGAACAAATGAGGAAAATAACTCAAGAGAGTTGTATGGGCTGCACATTTTTATTGATTGAATGGACTTACTTATGAAAGAGAAAGACGTCATGGCCTTTCTCAAGGTCTGACCATGGCAGTGAACTCAGTCCAACCTTCCACTGCTGTCAAGATGCCCACCCGTGGATCTGGCAACGTCCTCAGAGCTGGCCAGCTCAGCCAGAGACTGACAGGAAGAATGGAAGAAGAGGGAGAAAAGGAAAGGGGAAGGATAACGGGAAGGAAAAGAGGAAAAACAGGCAGAGGTGCACGAGGCTGTCCACTGTAGGCCGCCGAGGGTGGCTCCCGGCAGTGAGGATCTATAACCAAAGGAGCTAAGCTTGAATCCCGACCCTGCTCCTTACTAGCTGTGTGACCTTAGGCCAGTTTCTTACCCTCTCTGTGTCCTCATCTGGACAATGAAATGCTAATAGCTACTCATGACACTGCTGTGCCAATTAAACAGCAAACACGACCTCATGCCTGCTGTAAGTGCTCACTCATGGAACTCCATCCTCTCAGCAGGCTTCGGAGTTGGGGCACTTACTAGCTTCCTGCTGCTGCTGTAACAAATTATCATCAACTCTGTGGTTGAAAACAACATGAATTTACTCTTACAGTTCTAGAGGTCAGAAGTCCCAAAATTAAGGTGCCAGCCAACTGCGTTCCCCCTGGAAGCTCCAGCAGGGGATTCCTTGCCTTGCCTTTTCCAGATTCTAGCGCTGCCTACATGCTCACAGCCCCTTCCTTGTATCACCCCAGCTCTCAGGCTCTGGCCCCATCCTCACTTCTGCTTTTCTGACTCAGTGACCCTTGTGATGACACAGGGTGCACCCAGATAACCTAGAATAGTATCCCCACTGCAGCTTAATCAGACATACAAAGTTTTGTTGCTGTTATGTTGTTTTTTTCTGAGGGGGGAGGAGAATTTGGTTTATTTATTTGTTTATTTATTTATTTTGCCATCCAAAGTCCCACACTCACAAGTTCTAGTGATTAGGACAAGGACATCGCTGGGGGCCCCATGTTCTGTCCACCACAGGTGGTACTACATCCCCATTTTACAAGTGGGACCAACACGCAGAGAGATTAAGAAACTCGCCCAAAGCTATGTATTTCCTCCTGCCTCTCCTGCCTCTCGGTTAAGTTGATGTTTATAAAGTACTTGGAACTGTGCCTTGTACAAGAAAGCACCAGGCTGGGCTCATTCTCACTGTCACGGCCATGGGAGCTAAGGGCCTGCTTTAGCACTGCTCAGCTCAGAGGCACCCTGCCTTTGGGGTGGCAGCCTGCCTTTGGGGAGGCAGCTGGCCTAAGAGTCTCTGCATCTCACTGTGTGTTTGGAAGGCAGCCCGACACTGACGGGAGTTTGGGGTTCAGAGAGAGGCAGGCCTGAATGCCCCCTCCGCCCCAGGCTCCTTGCCTCCCCTCCAGGGGTGGGTCTTCATCTGCAGGATGAGGCTAACAAGCACCTGGACCCAAGCTGTCAGGGCCATGGAAGGGGATTCCACTGGTGTTTTAGAAGTGGATAAAACACTTTCCACATCAGTGTCAGTAGGTATTCATGTAAAAGAAAGGGTGGTAATCGGTGGTACGATCCGAACACAGCCAGGGGTGGAGGAGCCCCAGTGTCCCGCCTGGCACTCACCGCTGCAGGTGCCCTGCCTGTTGTAGGAGCCTTCGCCACAGCTGCTCTGGCAGCCCCCGTCCCGCAGCACGTGCAGGGGGTTTCTGCAGGACTGGCAGTGCTTCTCCGTCGGGCCCCAGCAGCCCGCACAGGACTCGTGGCAGACTGCAAGCAAACGGCAGAGTCAGTGAGCAGCTATGGGAAAAAGACCGGGTGCTGTTTCTCTTTCAACATTTTAGGTTTTGTAAGGAAGACATATGTTGTCTCCTTGGCTCCTAAATTGCTATGCACAGCTACTCAGGGAAAATGCAAGATGCCCCCTCCCCCCCCAAAAAACTATTTATGTTGGCTAGAAGTACAACTCTAGTAAAGTATTAATAAGAGATTTAGAATAGGAAACCAGAGGCTTCTGAGTAATGGGATTTCCAGGTTAGGAAATCATAACTTTTTAGACACAGATAGGCTTATGAAATCGGATGGCTCTCTATACCCTTTCCTTTTGAAATCACACAACAAAGGGTCCACAGGGCAACACCTCCCACCTCCAGTGCCATCAGAGTCCACTGAGGAGGGACACCATGGGCTCTAGTCTTGACCTTCCAGGGCCCAGTCTACTTGACATCATCGTGCATTCCCTCTCTAGTCTTGGACTTGACCTTCCAGGGCCCAGTCTACTTGACATCATCATGCGTTCCCTCTCTAGTCTTGGACTTGACCTTCCAGGGCCCAGTCTACTTGACATCATCAGGCATTCCCTCTCTAGTCTTGGACTTGACCTTCCAGGGCCCAGTCTACTTGACATCATCAGGCGTTCCCTCTGTCTTCCCCCCATAGCACCTGCCATTCTCATGTGTCTTGAGAGCTCATGAAGCCTGCTTTGCTCTGAGACCTTTTGTTTCTATCTACAGGTTACCCCTTTATGATGCTAAGATTTCCTTTACTTCAGTAGGTGATTTTTTTTGTTAATCTTCACACCTGTTCTTCATCCAAGCACTTTGGCAAAGACAGGCCTATTCTGAACAATTAGATATTTTCAGATCGGCTGTCTGTTTGTATGGTTAACCCTATCTATACTTTTAGCAATATATCCCAATTTTTAAAATCTTTGCTTTACAATGGAGCACAAACTCTAGAATTTTGCGGAAGCATTGATTCTGACCAAACCTGGTTGGGAGAAGGAATGCCTCTGCTGCTTGCAAGTGGCCCTGCAATCATACCTTAGTAATCCAGTCAGGCACCCCCGAGAGGCAGAAGGAAGGATACTTGAATTGCAAGCCTCCCCTCTCAGTTCTAAACTGCATACGAAAGTCTTAATTTCAGACAATTTTCTCCTGAACAAATGTAGAGATAATAACAAATTGTGTTAAGAACTATGAAAGGCTCTGGGATAAATGTTAACAGTGGTGTGGGTGGTAGGACCAACTCTAGGTAGATCTAGAGCAGTGGTTCTCAATCTTTCTAATGCCCTGACCCTTTAATACAGTTCCTATGGGTCGTGACCCACAGGCTGAGAACCGGTGATCTAAAGGATGAGAAGTAGCTGACCATGGGGGTCAGCCCAGCACAAGCCACGTTCTGGAGAGGGGAGGGAGCCCAGGTGTTCAGGGAACTGGAGGCTGCCCTGGTGACTAGAGCTGGTGGGGCACAGTGGGGTGCAGTGCACTGTGGGGTACACTGGAGTGATTCATGGCTGGAGCTATAGGCAGGGGCCTGGTCAAACTTGACCTTGGACACCAAGGAAAGAAATCAGAATTGTTATCCTCATTTTAAGGCAAAGTCATGAATGGGTTCACACAGCATAGGCACAAGATCTGATTGAGATGTTTCAAAGTCCTTTCTGGCTGCTGTATAGAGAAGATGTGAGGTCCTGTATGCAAGTGGGGAGACCTACGTGGGGTCTACTGAAGAGTCCAGGAGAGAAAGAAAGATGGCTTGGACTGGTGGGGTCGGACGGAGAGAGGAAAGTTTTCCTGACTATTATCTGGTTCTCTCACAGGCCCATCAGATTCATGAGGGCAGAGATCATTTCTGTTGTGTTAACTTCCTGCTGAGCACACTGCTTATACTTAATAAACTTCTCAGGTGATTTCATTTACATTAACTCCTTGTTTACATTTTACAAACGTCACACAAGAGCACTGTTCATATTTAGAATAAGCCGGTAGCACTGCATTATAACTAAAGATGTAGATGCAAAGATCTCAGTAACAAATTCTTCCCCTCACACACATAAAATCTGTCATCCCTGTGTTATTCTTTGGTTATTGACTACAGTCATCATCTGAAACATCCAATGTCCACACCTTTGCCTCACTCTGGAGTTGATCCGAATCATTACCTAAACAAAGAGACAAACCTCCTGATCACCTAAGAAGGTAAGCCAGGCTGATACAGCAATACTCACTAGAGGCACTCACTAGCCCACGGGGCCTTCCTGATGGCCACAGATAAGCTGTGTTACCTTAGACCTACACGGAAACATGAGAACACTCCTGCGCTTGAGCGCACTGGTGCCATTGGGAAAATTGCTCCAGGAAATGATGAATGGATAGTGAGGTCGACAAGGCAGCAGAGGCCAGATTGCCCAGGTCAGGTGGGCAGGGTGGGAACCTTGGACTTCTTCCCATGGAAAGTTTTAGTCAGGGCAGTGTAATGATCACTTCTGCTTTCTGGAGAGTTTGCTCTGACAGTGGGGAGAAAAGAAGATGAAATCACTGCTGCCCAGGTGCAGAGGAGATAGGAAATTTAAGCCCAGCTCCCTGCTCTCTTCTTGGCTGGCTGAATAGCAGGGTGGCTGTACTGCTTGTGTAAACAGTAAAACACTGTGGCCGTGAGCCCCCTCCCTGAAGCTGGCTTCATTCCTGGGAACCCTCATTGGCACCATACTTCAGCAAGGAAAAGGTCTGGCACAGGAGCAGGCCTGGGGTCCCCTACTCCTGACTGATCTGAATCTGTGCCATGATGCTTGTTAAATATTTTAAATATCACCTTTGGTGTTGCCAGTCAGAACAGGGAGCAAAGAAAGGGCAGGACAGCCTCTACCAACAGGCTTCACTGGCCTTCAGGCCCCTCATGAGCTGAGCCTCCTTAACTTCTCATCTGCATCTTCTGCTACAACCCTGTGTGCATGGATTCTACGGAGCAGGTACCCTGCACATGCCTGCGGCTCCGGCGGCCTCGCATAGGATTCTCTCAGCCAGCAATGCCTCGGGTCCCTTCCTCAACCCTGTAATCTATTCATATTTCATTCCCTGTTTATTATTCCCAAGGTGTCACTATTGCTGTGATGGCTTTGCTCAACCCACCCAAAGTTAGTAACTTTTTTCTCTATGTTCCTGCAGCATTTTGTATGTCTCTCTTATGTTATTTATTTTATGTGCTAATTCAGTTATAAACCAATCTCAATCAATGAAATGTGATATCCCTCCAAATGGGGACCATGTTTTAGCCATCTTAAACCTCCAGTGTCCAGATGGATGCTTAGTATACAGTCAGCACTCATTAACGTATGTTAAATCAATTCTTTTTTAGAGAAATACTTATGTGGGCTCAGTGCCTGTTGCTCAGCGGAGCTGGTAGGTTCAAACCTGGCCCAGGCCTGCCAAACAACAAAGACACCTACAACCAAAAAATAGCCAGGCGTTGTGGTGGGCACCTGTAGTTTTAGCTACTTGGGAAGCTGAGATAACAGAATCACTTAAGCCCAAGAGTTTGAGGTTGCTGTGACCTGTGATGCCACGGCGCTCTACCAAGGGCAACATAGTAAGACTCTGTCTCAAAAAAAAGAAAAAAAAAAAAATTAGTTATGTGGAATTCATGCTATTAGTCACCTCCTACATAGAAATAACCAACCAGGAGGTCATAATCTTGTCAACTTTACTTGAGGCTATAATATTTCCTTCATAAATGCTGAAGTCCAGATCTGTTTATGGTGCTAAATACTTGTGCTACGTCTACAAAGAGCTCCTAACATGATGCTGGTCCTCTTGAGCCTTCTGTCCCGGTTCCCTGACCAGACACAATAGCAGAAGGGATTTTCATCCAACAGCTATGCCCAGCTATGTCATTCCTTATAGTGATATGCTCTCATTTAAAAAAAAATAAGTTTTATGTATATATTTAAGGTATATACATGATGTTATACAATATATACTAAGGGTGCCAAGAAATGAATACACATTTTAAGAAATCTTATTGGAAGGAAAATCAATCCTTCCCCCAAAGTACACAAATTGCAGGTAAAATGGATATTTGTAGCACGTCTGGGTACATGTGAGCAGTAATGGTACCTTCGATTTAATCTGGAAAAGCAATACATAGATGACATCACTAAAATGTGAATACATGTTTTTGGCACCTTCCATATATAATATATATAATCAAGTAATTACTACAGTGGAACAAATTAATATACCAATCATCTCACAGAGTTACCCATTTTCTCCCCTGTGGTAAGAACAGCCATAACGTACTGATTTAGCAAAAATCCCACTGTATTTTGGTTTCTAATTTCAAACACCAAACATACGCTACCGCAGATTACCTCTTCTTGCAGACTCACTTTACATGTAGCTTTTGTTACGTTTGGGTTATTAGGAAAAATAGAAGGTCACCTCTGACCTTTCCCCATGACTTCTCTTAGTGATAACATTTCAGATTGCTTAGGCTTTGAGTTATATATTGTGAACATTGTGGTGATAAATGTACAAAAGAGAAGCAGGGAAAGCCATCTCCTTATCTCACACGCAGCAGCTAATTTATTTGGTAAGGTCCCTGACTTTTTTAGAGCATAACAAGACATGTGTTGGCTTGCCAAGCAATTCATTTCAAAAATGAAAAGGAATAAATTACTTTTCTTTTGGCAACTCTATATTGAAACTCTACTCTAAAGTAAGAAACTTCTTTTTGCACTTGATAACTTTGAAATAGAAGATTGCTTCAAAATTTTTTTAACCTGTGCTTCTCTAAGAATAAAACACAGCCGATTTCCAGAGAAGTGTTAAAAGAACTTCTTGCAGGCAATTTGTCTTCCACTCAGCCTTCCTAGACCGCAGACATGGACGTGGATAGCAGTGGGCTCAGCCTTCAGGAAAGAGAAGGGACTTTGGTACCTCGCCTTTTCCGCAGTTGCCTGGAGTAAGTTTCTAGGGCCTGGTACTCTTGATCTGCGGGTCTTCCTAGCTTCATCAGGGAAGCTGCAGCTCCTATTTCCTCACTGGCAAGATGAGTCCACTCACAGCTACCTGGAAACACCCCAGACTTCAGGCACAAGCAGGTGCTTCCCAGACAAATCAAATTCCTCCATCCTGCTCTGGCCCATTCCGTGGCAACTGCCCACTTTCGTTATTATCTCACGAATGACTAGGCACTTGCCAAGTTGTATCAGAAGTCAGTGCATGAATTTTTAATAAGAAACTTCTGTTGGAAGAAAAAAGTTTTCTATCTTGAACTAAATTTTGCCGTTTCTTGGTTTTCTAATCTGTAAAGTGGGAATGATATTTGCTCTACTTGACTCATGAGGCTATGGCAAGATGACACATTTGGAAAAGCAGAGACTGTTGCGTGTGATTGTGTGAGTGGCACCGGGGAGCTCTGCAAAGCTTGTCTCAACTGGCACCAAAGGCAAAGCAATTTTAAAGGGAGCAAATTAAAGTGCACTATAAACAGAAGAGGAAGAAGAAAGGATGGGGAGAGGACAGGAAAGGCAGGCTCAGTCAGAGGAGAGAGAGGGGCAGGACAGAGCCTGCAGGGGAAGGCCGGCAGCTCTGCAAAGGGGCTCCCGCTTCTCGCCTCCCAAGGCCTCACCACAGAAGCTCTTCCCTGGAAACCTCTGCAAAACTACAACAAAGGCCCTTGGCAAAGTGACTGAAAGTAACTGGTGAGCCTGGGAATCCTGGACGGCTACTCTCCCCATCCTAACCACAGCCCCACAAGAGGCCAAGGCCGTGGCCTAAGAAGTTCAAAGGCTAGATAAGCTTAAAAGGAGGAGTTCACAGATCTTGCCATCAGCATTTGGGACCTTTTCACTCCAATTTTCTCCTGTCCCTTTGCAGGCTGGGCCTCTGTGCTCACCTGCCTCCCTCTGGCAACAGAAGGCTTTCCACCCCCAAATGGGAATGTCCAGCATCCACATATCCCCCAAACCCATAAGTACCTAACAAAGTTCATAACAGACAAAATACAAATCAGGTGAAAAAAATCGTAAGCCTCATGAAAATCCAGAGATGTGCCGATGAGGCGGGGCCCAGCCACAGGCACAGTGGATCTGATGTGCGCACTGCACACACGCGTGCATCCTGGACACACGTGTCCTGGTGAGGGAAACGTCGGGAAGAAGGAAATACCTACCCAGTCATATTTATGAATATTTAAGATGCATGCACACTACACAGGAGGAGCACACGGACACCCGAAGGTAGGAACAGTCCCCTAAGTGGGGAGCTGGAGAGTAGGGCAGTGGGAAGGGCATGGGAAGAGATGGCAGATGGACAGATGGACAGACAGGTGAGTGAGACAAGGGCGTGGCCCAGGCCAGTGCTGAAAACAGGCCATGTTAATAAGCGTGAGCAACTCAACATGCTTCCCAGGACTCCCAAAAATAAGTAAAAGAAAAAAATTAAACAAGATCCCCTTTTATGTCAATCAAATCGACAAATTTAAGAAGAATCATAATACTTAGCCTCGACAAGAGTGGTGACAAATAGGCGCTTTCCTATGTACCTGGTAGAAGTACAAACTTGTGTAACTTTAAAAAAAGGGGAGGTGGGTAAATATGTTGTTAAGTGTCATAAAGCTTCAAAATGTCCACTTGGATCTGCGGTCACGTGCCTAAGAATTTATTCTAATCAAGAGTATTTACCACAAGGTCTACTAAAAATGTTTACATCACAGTTATTTATGATAAAAATTAGGAGCAAATATTAAAATAACAGAGGACTGGCTAATTAAACGACTGGAGAGCCAGAGATGAAATGTCACATGACGGCTTCACAAAGACGTCAAAGGAAAAGCAATGACACGGGGATGCAACAAAACTATGAAAATAGAACACGATGGTAGTTAAAAAAAATACACGTGTGTATGTGTACAAAGACGACACACACCCAAGACACACTCAGAATCAGAAAGACACACACCAAAATACTATCAGTAGTGATCTGGGGGAGTCTGAGTTAGGGATGGAGCTGACATTTTATTGTACCTTGTGTTTTATTGATTTACTGAATTATTTTTTGGAATAAACAAGAAAACATTTGGTACTTAGGGGGAATAGTACCAAGGGAAGAGAGAGAGGGTCCCTGCGGTCCTTTTCCCGAAGGCGCATGCTGAGTAAATAATTATTAATCTATTAACCACCTTTGTGACCCAGCTGAATGATTTACCCTATTGGGTAACAAATTTGAATTTTTAGCAGGGTCTTCGGTAGACAGAACTTGACCAAAGGAATGAGTGGCTGCCCGGCCCACGCAGACAGAGATTTTACAAGCAGCCTGGCTTTTCGTCGGTTCAAAAGACAGAGGATAAAGGCAGATGTTTGGCTCAGGAACATCTGTAAAGTTACCCCTGTCTAACTCCTGGCCCTGCTTCTACTCCTAACTTGACATCCCAAGACAGAAACACCCCAAGAGTTTTCACATTCAGTGACCCCGTTTGGCATAGCTTCCACTCAGTCACTGTGACCACCGGAAATTCTCCCTCCCCAACCCTGCACCCTCAGGCCCTGTTAACTAACCAGCTCTCAACTCCTCTGGGGATGCCTATGTGTCTGCAGAAACTAAAGAGCCAGAGGAGGGACCTGCAACCTCCATGGAGCGTTTGATGAGACTTCTCAGGCTAGCTGGCTGCTCAGATCTCGGCTGAGATAAGGTGCTGTCAGCTCTGCAGGCAGCAGAGAAAGGGGCTGGGGGCAGAATTGGGAAGGGGAAGGGAGAGCGGGAATGCATGCCAGACGGTCTGGCTAAAATATCTGAGAACCCTGGAAACTGGGCAGAAAGCCAGAGACTTGTCACTAGTTTGTAATCCATAACTGAACTATTTGGGGGCTCAGATTTGTCAGGAAGAACAGGATCTGTTTGGAAGATATACTCCCTTACACTTGTGACGGGCTTTCTCTGCCCGTATGCAACACTTTCCTTTTGTCATTTGTCTTTTGGCAAATATGGCAGGGGTCCAGAAGCCGCACAAATGCCAAACACAACCAGTCTCCTGCTAAAGCAAAAATTCCAGGTAAAAGACCACCAGCTGCTTTTTTCTTCTCTGCATTTATCCCCTACACAAATATCCACAGAGTGAGTGGGGACCTAGAATCCCACTGGGATCCTTCGCTGGGTCTAGTTTACTCAAGAAACTGGGCATTCCATCAAGGAATACTGTATGGACATTATGCAAGTTCCAAAGACACCTTATTACTATTCACCCTTCCTACACTGGTAAGGCAGCCAACTGTGTTAAGCATGGGGAAACAGAAGAAAAAGAGGGATGGAAAAAAACCAGAAAGTCTGTAATTTTCTTGAGGCCACACCTAGCCAGGAATGGCTGACAAGGAATAAATAACAGACGCTAAATGGAAGACGGGCCATCTGCAAGCCAAGTCTAGGCAGGCCACACATTCCTGTCCTTTCTTCTCCATGCAATGGTTTGTCACACTTTCTTCGACCAAAAACTATTTCAGAAGGCCATATACGTGCTGAGCACTACGGAATTCAAAAGCAGAAGACACGTCCCTGCCTCTGTAACTAGTCACTTCCCATCATATTCCCTTGTGAAACTATTTGTGTGGCACTGAAAGTAATAAATTCACGAAATGACTATCTAACTGCGAAATTGTCCTGTTTACTTATGTAGGGACACTATTCTCACGTTGACAAGTAAGTCCCCTGAACCACAGTTGTCTGTCTGGTTTGCTCTGTCCCTAGTTCCTGGGACAGAGACTCAACAAATATTTGTTGTATGAGCAGAATGGAGGGTACAGGAATATCATTTGAAGCACTGAGTTCCCTTTGTAAGATAGTCAGCAATTTACTAAGCGACAGGAATTGCTATGGAATGCCAAAGACGTTTGAACAAGGCAGAGGATTGAAGGAGCAGAACAAAGGGAATGAGACTAGCGTGGTAAGAATGTGTGAGGCCCCCAAACAGAATATGTGAGCTGGCGATGCAATTGAGATGAGCCCTCCAGACTGGGGGTAAGTTGCATGAGCCATGGAGGTAATACGTACATAACAGCTTGATAATGACCCTCCCGTCAGAGCAAGGATAGTTCCTGGATTTCAGAATAGTAGTTTCATAAGTGGCATTGCCAAGAGGTCCATCCAGGACACAGGTAGGCTGGGGTAAGTCACATGCTGGGATGGACCATCAAGACCCATTATAATCCTCACTGCTGGGACCTGCTGATTTCCATGCTTTCATCAACCACAGTTCCAACAAATCATTAACTTTAAGTTTCTCTGCTCAGACCACAGTCTTTAAGTCTCAACTATGTCAACATCCTAACTCCTACATGTACATTTCACAGGTTTTTTTTACCATAACCTTTTCCTCGAAATATACCACAATTTTAGCTGAAAAACAAATAATTGCAGATTCTCCTAATATAATCTGAGTATTCAAAGAAAATAAAAGGATTTTAATTTGCGAAGAATATTGTAAACTGCTCTCTATAACATATAAAAGTAGATTTTATTTTAGATCAGAAATTAATGGCAAAAACCTTTCTGTTTCTTAATGATGCTGACCATTTGGTTTTTATCTCCAGGGGTTGAAAAGTAAAGGAATGGTTTCAATAATGGCAGTAGATGCCTTTTACTGTCCACATATCATGTGACGGGCATAATATATTTATACTTTTCAAACATATTTTCCAAACACATTTTCTAACTCTGATAATAATGGTTTAAATCATTCCCATTTTATAGTTGAAGGAAAAGAGGATAAGTTAAGTTATATGACTTGCCCAAAGCTCTGCAGTAGTCAGTGGTAGAGATAAGATTAAAAATAATCCCATCCCTTAGAATTCTACAAAATGTTCAATTGCTTGGTTTTTTAAGTTTCAAAATCAAAGACCACACAACACTCAAAGTATAAAATGCAAAGATTTTTGTTTTTGTGTGTTTCTTGTTTCCTCATTGTCGTTGTTCCGCATCTCTGGAAGCAACAGCTAACCTGCCTTGATCGCAAGCTCACTGTGGACAAAGGCTGAGTTTTATTTATCTTCATATCCTAGGATCTAATACAGCTGTCAGAAGAGAAGGAAAGGGGAGACGAGAGAAAAAGAACCAGAAATGAGTCAACGGGAGGTAGAAATCCAAGTCTTGTAAGGTACATCAAGGGCTTAGTAAGCACCAGGCACCACCTCCTGAGGGAGGCCTGTGAACTCACTCATTTAACCTACCCGTGTGGCAGGTGTTACTGCTCCTGTTTTTGCCCATTGGGCAATTGACTCAAGGAGTTAAAGAATAGATTTGTAAGAGAGCGCATCAATCCAGGTGGTTTGGCTCTAGGTCAGACTCTTAACACCCCCCACCCCCAGCTAAGCTCCCTCTCACTCCTATGGCAGAACAAGGCAGCCTTGGCCACAAGGGACACCTGGCTTCACCCTCCGGCTTTGTGAATAATGAAAGTGTTAAGCAGACAAACTACACATTGATATATGTATTAAGAAATGGGCTGACCTTCTCTATTCAAAATCTACAGTTGTGTTAGCTACGTATGTGAACCTGCTCTTGCCTGGTGTGTGCTGCTGGGTGTCTTACCTTTTCTTGCCATGGGCTCCCACAGCTAGGGTTTGTGTGCACCATTCAATGGTCCCACCAGTGTGAAACGGAGGTTGATTGAAAAGCAGGGAACCCTCGGCCGGGAGGGTTCAGTCTGGGTCCAGATTGAGATTTAATGCCAGGGCTTCTAAGATAAGGCAATGAAACCACTACTCTAATAGAGAAAAGAGAGCAAGTCCAGGGCGCTTGTACCAATGTCACACAGGCAGGGTGCAAGGTCAAGTGCTGTGGTGGGGAAGCCTGCTGGGGGCAGGGGAGCAGCGAGCACCATACACGGATAAAACCTGACCCTCAGGCTTTGAAGATGGGCTATTAGTTCCTGGCAATGAGTAAGAACAGGACAGATGGTAGGAACCAAGGTAGAAGCCCAGTCCTAAGACCTGAGCTCTAGAAGACCTGGGTTCTAGAAGAGTGGAAAGGGGTCAGGGGCAAGAGAGGATGTTGAACCAAATCTAGCTGGTGGCCAAAGATGCCCAGGGGTTCAGGCAGAAGCCTAAGTGCCAGCACTAAAGTACAGGCTACGTGCCCTGGGTACTAACGAGTGTGTATTCTGTGGCCCTACCTGCTGGGAGAAAGAGGCACCTTGGCATTACCTGTCTCCAACTGAGGTTGGTCTAAAAACTGGACTGAGTTGAGCTTTAGTATAAAGTGATCAAACTAGCAAACTCTAAAGCTAGGGAAGACAAAGAAACAAATCAGAGACTAGTATGCAGTATACAATGTGGTCTATAATTTGTTTGTTTGTTTTTTAGACAGGGTCTTGCTGTCACCCCAGCTAGAGTACAGTGGCACCATCACAACTCACGGCAACCTCACACTCCCAGGCTCAAGTGTTCCTCCTGCTTCAGTTTCCCAAGTAGCTAGGAATACAGGAGCCCACGTTTGGCAAATTTTCTTTACTTTTAGTAGAGATGGGGTCTCACTCTAGTTCAGGCTGGTCCGGAACTCCTGACCTCAAGCAAACCACCTGCTCCAACCCCCCAAAGTGCTGGGATTACAGATATGAGCCATTGTAACTGGCCCTATAGTTAATAAACATTTTTAGTTTAATCAAGCACAAGTTATAACAAGAAGATTAACAATGCACGTGTGTGTACTGCATGTACCCCCTAAACCCAAGGTTAAAGGAAGATGTATTCTCTCTCCTGATGCTGGTCAACCGCTCACACGGTTGGTGAGCGGCCATGTCTGCGGACTACCTCTTTTTTTCATTCTGCCCTATATTCAACATAGTGAGCATGAATATTAATCAGGTGATTCCTGGTAATTAGTTTCCTCAGCACTATGTTCACTTTCTTTTGGTTTTGATGGGGCAATAAAGTGGTGAATTATCCCAGTCATAACATAAATGACCCTGCCAAGAGAAATCGATCCAGAAAACCTGTTGTTCCCGGGATACGGCTGGCTTCTTTTGGAAAAGTTGAGCACATACTGGAAGAGCACCGGTTGGCCGACTGACTTCTAAGGTCAGTGGAGAAAAGCCGCCAAAAAATGGTACAAGCATGAATAATGTAAAAAACTCCAATGCTGAGAAAGCTTATTTGGAAAGATGATCTCAGTGCCAAGACGGTATATGGAAATTGATCACAAATTTGGCTTTAAGTTTTGAGATCACTCTCTCTCTCCTCTTCACTCTCTCCTCTTGCTCTGTTTTTCCCCCTTATTTTATGCATAAAAATGCAACCAGGCTGAACTAAAGCAAATTGGTTTAATTCCCTGGAGGGAGCGTGAACAAATTTTCCCAGCATCTTTCTACTGGAGGCATTTGTGTGTGGCTATGTGGATGGAATGTGAAGCAGTCAGCTACATAACCCAGTAATCAAATGAAACATTACCCATTTCAAAATGCCCCTGAAACAGCATTAGCATTACCAATTAAAACAATGGGTATGAGAGAAAAAAAAATAGTCTCCCCCCCAAGAAAGTCAATATGTATGTGTGGGGTGTGTGCAGCAGGGGACAGAGGTGGGGTAAAGGAAGGACAGTCTGGGGGGAATTAATTCCTTTTAAAGGCAAATCTGGTGAGGGGTGCTGGCAGGAGGTCTCTCTGATGGGATGAAAGAGAGTAGAGAACACATTCAATAATATCATCAAGTTGAAATTTCAGCAGTTTACCTGAATTGCCTCAGCATTAGGCTCTCATATAGGCATTTGTATGTGCCCACTTTAAAAATAACAGGTAAACAGAACACGATAGGCTGTAAATTCTACGGGGTCTTTTCTCTTTTAAGGCTGAGACTTCTAGAGAAACACTGGGCTTTCAAGGACCGTGAAGGGTCCTATGTTCATCCATTCATCACACACGTGTTCACCAAATGCCAAGCACTGCCCCCTGCCTTGATCTGAGGAACCTGGGACGATGCTGTCCTCCAGCCAGGCTCCGTAGTTGCTCCCCCCTCCACATTCTCTAAGGCGCAGGCCCTCTCTCCTCACATCCTGTGTAGGAGGCACAAACAAGGCTTGCGTTTCCACACCCTGTGCCTCTGCTTCTGACTGGTCCTGGCCAGAAGCCCCTCTCCCTTGCCCGGCATGTGATCTGAGTATTCACTCAGCCTTCAGCTTGTGCATCTGATGAACGCTGGGCATTGGGCACCTCTGTAACTGTTTTTTCTCCAACTGACTTTCCTAAAAACCCAGCCAAGGGCATGAAAGAGAGGCACATGTCAGCTGCCCCCAGGTTGGTTCTCCTGCATCCGAGACCCTCCCCAGGCCCATCTGCCTTCGCACATTTCTCTGCCACCATACGCCTGCCGGAGGTTCCAAGCACAGCTCACATCTGTCCTCCTGAGGACAGGCCCACATCTCTGCCTTTGTCTTTGCTCTTACCATGACTCCCTTCCCCCATTTCTGCATTTAAAAAATTCTTCATACAGTGAGTTTTGTACTTACACTCATAATTAAATTCACTATAAATGGTCAAGTAGAAACTACAAATTAAATTATATTATGGCCACTCCCACCTACAGAGATTATTATGATAGTAAGAATTTCAACTAGTTCTTAATTAAAAATATAAAAGTGGGCATATAAATCTATTGAAGCATAGAGATAGTAAAGTCCTCTAATGAGGTTATAAAACCGTGTGTCTTCTCTCGTGCACTGCTCTTCTCATCCCACCAGGAGTCTTGCTGAGAGTTTCTTCTCTTATTTGAAAAGCTGCTCACAGCTCGGTGGCGTGGGGCGGGGGACCCAGCTGGGTGGCCCACCTGGCTGCAGACCAACTGGCAATTACCTGCACAGGAGTGGCGATCCTGGTAGAAGCCGTCCCCGCAGGAGGGCAGACACTGGCCGTGCTGCATCAGCAGGGGAGGCCGGCAGGACGAGCACTCCAGTCCATTGGTGCACGTGGCGCACTGAGGCTGGCAGGCTGGCTCCGGGCAAGGATGCAGAAAGAAAGGACACTCTGATTAGCTCCTACATACCAGCCCAGGTGGAGGCTTACGCAGCCTGATCCTGAGGCTCTGGGCCCACCAACAACAGTAAAGCAAAGAAAATAATTTTAGCAGCCATCATTTCTACAGCACACAGTTCATGTTGGGTGCTGTTCAGAGGGCTTTCCACAAGTAGATATTACTAATCTCAATTTTACAAATGAGGAACAAGCTCAGGGAGGTTCAGTAATTTGCCCGAGGTCACACGAAGCTGGCATCTAAAGCCGGGCAGTTCGGCTCAGGGGTCTGTGTTCTCTTCTTCTTTTCCAACAGCCTTCAATGTCCTTGACACTCAGCCTTTCTGCAAGAAGATCTCTTGCCCCTTTTGCTCTACACACCATAGACATAAATAACTTTCAGAAAGGTTGAAGATTACATGAATCAGGAGAGAAAGTAGGCAGAAATGAATAATCACAAAAATAATAAAACATCTAACCCTGATTGAAACCTGAGCATGTCTTAATCTAGGCACCTACTGCATATTGACACACTTAATCCCTACAACCATCTTCTGAAAAAGGTACTAGCATCACCCCCACTTAAAGATGGAAATACTGAGGCACAAAGAGGTCAAAGACTCACAGCCAGGGTCTGAACCCACATAGTCTTATGGATAATTAACCTCACAAAGCAGAAATAAGGGAAATGGTAAGTAAGCTTTGACCTCAACCAAGCCAAACTCTCCCGAGTAAGATCTCCTTCTTGGATGCAGAAGAGCTCTGAAAGGCACAAAACCCATTCTGGACCCTCTGGTGACTCACAGGAGAGAAACGCTATTACCATCATCTGCGTGATATTAAGCAAGTTGGTTAGTTTCTCTGGCCCACAGGTTCCCCATTTGCGAAATTAGAAAGTTCTAGTAAGTGATCTTGAAGGTCTGGCAATCCTAAATGTCTAACCTGGAATGATTGAAAGTTTTAATAAGATTCCAAGCGTCCTGATGATGCTGTTACCCTCGAAAGTCTTCGAAAATGGGAAAATCCAGCTATGACTACCTAGCATCCATCCAATGTTCACGTTACCTGTCTCCCCACAAGCACTAAAACACCAGAAAATGTTAGAAGAAAGACCTGCAGGCAAAGTGGCCACGCAAACCGATGACATGGCTGCTTCTCATGGTTTGTCGTTGTCGAGTGTTTCCTGCATTTTTTACTTGCTCTGTGAAGATACCGAGTCTCGTTTGAGAATCACGACTGAGGAGTCTCTGCCTAGGGGACAGCATCACCTCGGGGCTGTTCACGCAGAGCCATACCTAAACAAAGGCTGCCGGCTTGGTAAAACCCCAGACCACAGCGGTTCACACACTGTCCGTCCTGCAGCAACTTTGTGGGATCCTGGCAGAGGTCACAGTGGTCTGGAGAGTGAGAGCAGGTCAAGCAGTCTGGGCGGCAATGAACTGAAATCAAGGACAAAGAAGGGCAGAACTCAATAAAGACCGTACATGACTTCCCTTCCCTTCCTCAGAGAAAGACTCTGCAGGGTATGGAGAGTTATACAAAACATGAAGAACAGAAAACCGTGGGACTTGGGCACGAAAAAGGCCTCCAAATAGAAAAAAATGTATTTCAGTGCATGATTTCAAGGATCCTTTCCTTGTCTAAAATACCATCACTGTCTCCTCTAAACCCAAATTGAAGATGCTAAAAATCAGCTTTATTAATGCCTCCACCTGCTGGAGTATCTCCAGAAACAAGAATGACTACTTCCATAATATATGATTTTAAACCGATTCAATAATTTATGATACCTGAGATGCTCTTCCTAAGCTTCAACATGCATAAGCAGTTCAGACATAACACCTACAATGTTTAAAAATAGTTATTTTTACTTAAAAATGTATAGCCAGTTTTCTTTTTCTCTAGACTTTCAAATATCATTCCCCAAAATTAGGATTATCACTGAATTTAGTGGTAACTGTCAGCAAAGAACTTTTGTCAGGCTTTGAGGTTGTTGATGATTCGATTCTCCATGTTGAACACATAATAATATGCTAAATGTTGGTTTTGGAAAGCCCAGAGAGCTACTTGGGTGAAGGTAATGTAATTAAACCATAAAGTTTCCTTGCTTTTCCCTTGATAAACTCTTCAGGGAAACACTGCGATTAGCCAAAATAAGTTGAGCACTGCAAGAACAACTGTCAATATGAAAAATGGCAGCCTATGACTGAAAACAGTTAATTATGAAATATGAATGGGAGAAAAATGTCATTTCTCTGAGAGAGACTAAGCTTATAGGCAAATTACTGCTCAACCAGAGCAACTCCAGTGCCTGCCAATAATTATCAACTGGAACTAATTCAACCCCAGGTGATTTGAAAGCAGAATTGCAGAACAAGTAGATAAAAATTTTCTTTTGGAAGAAATTAATGAGTCTTTAAACTTTAAAAACCCATCTGAGAACTCCAAAAGGAGCCATCTGTTCAATAGTTCACCTTAAAAAAAGAGAGAGAGAAAATATTCATAACAAACTATGAGTGATTCTTCGTATATCCCCAAAAGTGGGAGGCAGATTTGCCTTCACTAGTTCTCGAGCATCGTTTGACTTTCGCAATGATTTTGCAAGATAGACAAGGTATAATATTGTCGACAATCGAGGTTTAGAGAGGATTGATGACTATCTGGAGGTCACATAGACATATGTAATCAGTTGAGTTTGGCAATTACGCAGACAAAGATTAATTATCATCATTTATTAGAAGAATTAGAAAGAAATGAACCCATTGGGTAAGTATAGAAAAAGAAGCAAGATGGAGGTGGGTGGGAAATAGGATCTCTATAAATTCTTTGGCAGTAAAACTATCTCATTAGACATAAATGGGACATGGACCACCTGAAGTGCAGTCAGGACAGCACTGTTCCTTCACCTCCAAGGCTAGTGTGGCCACTGGACATGGTGGGCAAGAAGGCTCGTAGCACGTTATCTGAGACCCCCGACATTCGCACACTTTGCAGGGGCCGTCTTCCCACTTCTCTCCCTCCTGTAAGAAACAATAAAGAATGCCCAGGAATCAGAGGAGAATTCGCTGCTGAAGAATTCAGAATTTCCACAAGGACATAGTGAAGGCACTTTGTTAGTACTCTGCCAAACCCAACTCTGACACAGGACGATGGTGGAAGAGTCCTACATTTAAAAGGACGGGATTTCTCCTTCTTTGTTTATAATTGGTTCGTTTTAAGGCAGAACACCCAGAGATAAACTGTAAAAGAATTCTGAGGCCACCAGAATATGTAAGAAGCATTTAAAACTTATTTTTCAGTGTATTTCACCAAAAAACATTAAGGGAGATTTCTATGTACCTAGTAATTAGCAGGCCCATCAAATGCAATCTGTAAAACAACAGTAGGAAGCATGGCTAAAATCCTGAATTTCCTATTTACTATAATAAGACTAACAGTCAAGTCATTGTGCTCCTAACACTAAAGCTTTTGCAAGCCCACTTATTATGGGTTGTACATGTGCCAAAAGCTTTCCCACAGCAAAGTATTTTTTTTAGCCAAGCAAATTATGGTAATAAACATGAGTATTTTAACAGACAATCCAAAGTGAATTATAACGAGCAATTCCTTTTTCCTCGCAGGGAAGAGACAGAGGTTCTTAGCAGAACGTACTGGAGTGATGAGGGAGGGAAAAGAGGAGAAAACAGGACAGTTGATTTTAAAACAAAAATCTGATAAAATGTGCATTAAGCTAATTGATGCCAACCTTGCAAACAGCTAATGTGACAGTATTTAGCAAAATGAATGGCAAGTGTTAGAAAACTGAGGAAGGTCATCGTGAGAGGGAGGAAGTTCTTTTGTCCCGTGTCAAGGCAGGCTGGTCTCCTGGCCCCTTATTTTAAAACCTCCAAACTCGCAAGATTGCTTGTGTGAACAAACAGGCTGGCATTTTCCCCTTTAAAACAAACCATACAATGATGTCCTGCAAACAATCTAAAGAAAATGAACACTCAGTATTGTTTGGGGAGCAAATACTTGCAAACCTAAGCAGCTCCATGAAACTGCACTGACAGTTAAACTGAGCCTTCTAGGCCAGAAAAAAAGTTAGGAGGAGAAAAATCATCTCAAGAAGGGGAAAGGGCACATCTAGGAGCTTATAGTTAGAGAAGTGTCAATTACCAACTGTATAAAACAACGTGCTAAAAAGCAAAAGTTCAATGGATCAAAGTCTGATTTATCATAAAGAGTCTTAAGTCCTGATCACAGTGCCATCAAATTTGGCAGCTAATGATTCTAGGACTAAATACTAAGGTTTCCTGTGACAGTTCATGCAGATTGTTACTTACAACAATTTTACAATGATTTATGCACAAGTTAAAAATCTATACTTACTGGAATACGTTTAACTTCACTAGCATTTGAGGACATCTAGGAACAAAGAGAAATGTATTTATTATACCACTAAAAACACCATTAGGGTTGATGTAGTTATTTTTTCATTAGGAGTTATCCATTTTTCCTCTAGTAACATGCAACTTCATTCATTTGCTACGAATAGCAATAAAATCTATATTATCAAAAACAAGAAAAGCATACCACTATGAGATGGGGACAGCATGCCTTGGAAATATTTTTGAATTTGTGTTCAAGTGCTTGGCTTCAATTTCTCTCAATATGAAGGACCCCTCGGTCAAGCAATCCACACTCAGGGGCACCCTGTTTCGTTTTACATACCAAAGTATTATGGAGATTTTGTGCTTATTTAAAACAACTCTGTCTTCCTTAATTCCACTGAGTCTAATTTGCTTCCAGAAATGAATAGGGAAATTGATACTATGATTGAGAAAATACAAATTCAACACTTATAGAGAGCCCTTAATCTAAATTATTAAGAAACAATGATGACTAAATTATAAAATACTGCTATGAAACAATGCTAACAGCACAATAATCATAGTAATACCAATGTTTTTAATTTTTTTAAACATGTACTAGGCACTATTCTGTATGTTTTACATGCATTACCTCTACAGCCCCATGAGGTGAATGCTCTTGTTATCCCCACTTTAAATGAGGATTAAGTACCTTGCCCAAGATCACAGTACATGCCAAAGTATGGATTCTAACCTACACTATAAGCCCTACACAACGCTGCCTCCCCAGAATATACAGAAACACTGGCACGGTGACGTAAAATTTACCCAAATCCCAAAGAAAATGAGAGGAGCAATCGGTTCACCAGTCAAAGCATTTAGTCCTAATTCTTACACAGCAGTCTCCTCTTCTAACAGTTTTACTTTCTGAGGTTGCACTTACCTAGGTCAACCACAATGAGAAAATATTAAATGAAAAATTCCAGAAATAAACGACTAATCAGTTTTAGAGTGTGTGCCATTCTGCGTAATGTGATAAAATCTGTGCCATCCAGCCCTGCCCTTCCCTTGACATGAACCCTCTCCGTCCAGCACATGCACGCTGTGATGCCACGGCTTGTCAGTCATTCAGGAGCTGTCTCAGGATTAACTGTCATGGTATCACAATGCAACTTCATTTTACTTAAAAATACCCCAAAGCATAACAGTAATGATGCTGCAACTCGGATGTGTGAAAGAGAAGCCATCCATGCTTCCTTTAAGTGAAGGGGCAAAAGATCTCCACTTAATAAGGAAAAAAAAATAATCTTATGCCACGGTTACTAAGATCTATGGTAAGAATGAATCTCATATCTGAGCAATTGTGAAGAAGAAAAAAATTCATGTTACTTCTGCTGTTGCACCTCAAACGGCAAAAGTTACAGCCACAGTGTGTGACAAACGCTCAGTTAAGATGGGAAAGGCTCTAAATGGGTGGGAGGCATGAACAGAAGCATGTCTCAGCTGATGGAAATCCATTTCAGCAGTACTTGTGATTTCAGGCATCCACTTGGGCCCCTGGAAGACACCCCCGGAGGCTCAGAGAGGATGAGGAGCATCCTGTTCTGATTGGCCACACAAACAGTGTTTATGACCAACTGGCAGATTTTCTAAAACCCAATGAATTTATTAATATTCTAATGCTCAACATGAAAATCACGGATTACATAAATAGGGCAAATTTGAAGAGATTAAGATAAATATTTTTACATTTGGGTAATGGAAAAGTACAGACACAGGAGAAACAGAACCTTAGTAAATGGAGTTTTACCTCCACGCAGTCCCTCAACATCCTTTCACGTCTCCCTGCAAGAGAAAGCTAGGCCCTGATCACTGTTCACTACATTCCTTGCTTCCTCTGTAACCCAAGCCACCGTCCCCCTTCACCTGGACTACTGCAGAACCCTTCTAACCCAGCCACCTACTCC
This sequence comes from Loris lydekkerianus, assembly GCA_963574355.1. Classification (NCBI taxonomy): domain Eukaryota; kingdom Metazoa; phylum Chordata; class Mammalia; order Primates; family Lorisidae; genus Loris; species Loris lydekkerianus. The sequence continues at coordinate 9,135 of CAUYPK010007863.1, read as the reverse complement.
AGGCTAGCCCCCTTCTGTCACTGGGGCGTGTGGCAGCCAGAGTGGTCCCTTCCTGAGAAAACGAAATCATAGCACTGCTCTGCTCAAAGCCCTACTACAAGCTGCTGACTAGACCTCGCCTCCAGCTTCTTCCCCCCTCCCTCATTTTGTCCCAGCCATGCTCGATTTCTCGCTATTTCCTGAACATACGATACTCCTGCCTCAATGTCTTTGTGTTTACTGATCCCCTTCCTGCTGTGTTTCCCTCAGACACCCGAGTGGCTCACCCCCTGACTTGCTGCAGCCTTTGCTCAGGCCTCTCCACAGGGGAGGACTTCCCTGTTCATCTTGTGTAAAGAACCCACCCCGGCCTTTCCATCCAGCCATTCCCTAGACCCCCATGCGGCCTGGTGCTCTGGGCAGCGCCCTCCCCCGTCTCCGTGTACCGACACCAAAGCGAACCCATGACCAAGAGCAGGGGCTCAACCCATGGTGTTCGCTTCCATGTCCCGGCGCCTGGTACACAGTAGGTGTGCAATACCATTTGTTGAACAAATGAATGAGTAAAAGAAACAAGAAAGAAGGTAATATCCCTTCCCGAGATTAGCTTTGAATCCATTTTGAATAGTTTTCAGTGATTAGCCTGATACTCACAAATTCTCCATTTTCTTCATAAACACAATAACCATTCCTTGAAATGCATTCAGGACAGCACTTTCCGTCTAAGTGAATTAATTCTTCGCCCTGTAGAAATAAGGGTTGCAGTGGCACATATCAAATTAACATCTCCAGGTTGCACAGCTAAATTGAGAAGCAGCTGGATTTCCTGACTGGAATGAGAAACTCAGCACACCGTTCGCATCCTCCGGATTCATCTCCCCTGTGCCGTCTTCACCCCCCCCCCCCCCCCAGCACAACACATGTGCTCTGACCCCTCCATGATTTCCTACCCAGGACCAGGAGCTCACGTGAATAAGAAGGATGGCCAAGCTTAATGTCATAGTCTTGGAAAATTGTGCGTTTCAGAAAAGGACCATGCTATCTTGAAGATATAAGGTTGGAACTTGTGACTTTGATTTCATTAACACGACTCAAATCAAACCAACATTTTCCCCTGAATACAAAATCAGACATCCTTCATATGCAGATGGAGTCTCAGGCAAAAATGAAACAGTAAAAAACTAATTTTTACTCAATATTCTGAAACTCTTACTGTTAGCAAACTCACGTCAAAACTACTTTTCAAATTGTTAAGAGGAATGGAAAAGGCATATTTGAAGGGTAGATGTTTAACTTTCAAAGTCTTATCACTTTCATTTCCCAATATCAATAACTTTTAAATATTTTTATTTCTTATTACAAAATAAGTGCTTGCTATAAAAATTTTAATAATTCCGAATTCTATAATTTAGAAGGTATAATTCATTGAAGTCCTAGCACCGAGGGAATCTGCTATTAAAATACAATCTCTGTTTACAATGTTCCATATATATATACTAACATCTAACCTATATGCTAGTTTTATACATTAATGAAAAGTATCTACAGGCTAAAGAGTGTTCTTTAAAGCATATCCCATTTTCTAAAGATCTTAAATATAACTTAGATCTTAAATATATTTAGATGATTCTCTAAATAGTTAATATTCAATTGGGAGTCTATATTATATTTAAAAGTATAAAAACCATGCTAAATGAAAATGCATAATGTAAATTTGTGTAAACAGAATAATCACAATGATTTTAATGTTTGAAAACATCGCACTAAAGACCAACATTACAAAAGCGGTGGTTGTCTTGGGAGACACTGGATATCTTAGGTATTATGGATAGATTTTTAGGTCTCTTTTTCACTTTTCTTGAATCTTCAAAATTTTCTAGAATGAACAGATGTTCTTTTAATGAGTGAAAAATATAAACTTTTAAAAGAAACACAAAAATACATAAATGATAACTTTTTAGAGTGTCTAAAAAGATATCTCAAAAAGAAAAGAGCTATATAGATTACTGCCCATCAAAATTTCGTATCAGTCAAAGGCCAGTGGAGAGCAGTGGGCACTACAGACAGTGGACATTTACATATAGATTATTTTGTAGAAACAGGATGAACCAGCTGGCAGTGAAGGCATAACCCAGGCGCATACTGAATTTGCCTTCAGGCATATAAAGAGGTTTAGATGCATGTCATCTAAGTCACTTAAAACAATGTTTTGAAATGAAACACAGTATATGTACTTCTAAAACAAACACATCAGAGATTCTTGAGCATCCGCTACCATACATACAGACACTATCACACATGACAGCAAGCCCTGCTCTGGGAACAAGCATTCCGTGTGGTGAGGGGGACGTTCTGAGCAGATCTGCTACCTGCAGAAGAGCCCGCCTGGCTCAAGTGGCATCCTTTCGCTGTGGTGGGGAGCTCACATTCAACTTTTGCTTTGACCAAAATGACTTTGTGAAACAAAACTCATTATTTTCCTTTTAAGAGAATTCTGCTGCATAAGCCACAGAGAAGCTGCCACCCCTTCCCTAACCGTCACACGTACAACCATCAGGCCAAAGACCGCAGTGAGACTGATGCCCCTGCCCTCCAGAAAGGGACACTCTGGGAGGGATTCTGCCTCCACCTCACACTCGTGGTTTGCTGCGCTCTTCCGTGTGCTCTGCTACAAGCTCCCCATCCCCTCACCAGTCTCAGACTGTGACGTGGGAACACTGGGTCCTTCAGTAAAAAGGACAATTTGACTTCGCCTGCATTCGCATTCAAAGACATGATAAAATACATAAAGAGAAACCATCCTATCGTGCTATTCTACCATCAATTTATTTTTGTTTCAATGTTTAGGGATTTGGTGTGATGTATCAAAGACAGGGATCATATAATTTTCTCCTTTTTTAACAAAGAAACACTGCCTACTGATTTCCATGCTATTCAGAACCCTGCTCCTAATAGTCAATAGGATCATGGTGACCGTGGTGAAGCTGCACGATTTTGCCCCTTCTTCTAGAAATTCACTTCTGGGCACCTTGTGGTGGATGTGTGTATGCTCACAAGTGACCCACGCTTGGAATCCAAGACTAGAAATCAAACGACCTTGAAATTTTAGAAAAGAAAGCAGGCAGAAAGTAGGGTAGAACTGAACCAAAGTACCAGCATAGGCAGTCCCTGGTTTACAAACAAGGTCAGTTTTATAGGTTTGTTCTGAAGTTAAATTTGTATGTAAGTTGCAGCAGGTACATGAACCTATTTACCTATAATAATAGCCTCTGTCTATAAGTGTAAGTTCAACAGGTGTCAGATACTCGTGGGGCTGCCCTGTGGTACATTTTCACTATGCCCTTTGGCAGACAAGGTCATTTCCACCAGGTCTCCTAATGCATTTAACTCAGATTTCCATAATCGTTGGTGCCCCCCTGTATTATAATTTTCTATTTACGTATTTAATTTCCCCCAAAGCCTGAAATTCTCAAGGTTGGAATGTGTCTTATTTATGTATTTATTTTTGATTGTCAGTGACATAAGCTAGAGAGAATCAGGAAGTTGGTGCCTCCAGACTTCAGCAAGCAAGATCATTAACCAGAGCTATTACAGAGTACAGCCCAGAGGAAGGCTAAGGGATGCTGTCCATCAGATTCAACTTTAGGTACAATTTCCCTTCTGGTAGCACTTCTAGTTCAGAACCCAGTGACTTAAACAAAATGTAGGAAACATGAAGATAATCTGGAAGAAAGCAATTTAGCTGATGAAAGATCTGGAGAAATATGTTAAAGGCATCAGAACGTCTCAGCCATATAGGAAAAGATGGTGGCAGGAGCAGGAGGCACCAGAAAGGGGTGAGTTGGCATCATGGGGCAACTTGGGGAGTTCTGGGGTGCTCTCCACTTTGGCAGTTGCTCCCCATTTTTCCTAAGAACTAGCTTATGCAACCACAGCTAGGTCATGGCCGACGGCAGCAGGTGGGGAGGGCTGGGAGACACACTGACCCCGGGGTAACAGGCTAACTCAGTTTCTGTGCCTGAGACTCTTTACTCAGACCTGACTGAGAGCAAGCAAAGGGTCCACACTGCCAGGATCACCCCTCCCACGTTTCCCATAACTCCTGGGATACCTGATAAATTAGCACTTTGGAAAATAGCCCAGCATCCCCTGGCCGGACCACCCAGGCAAGGACGCCTGGCCTCAGCCTCCATCAGTTTTTCCTCTCCTCTTTGTCCCACCCTTCTGACTCCCTTAACATAAAGAAAGAAAAGAAGTGAAAAGGGCGGGTTGGGCATGGGGGTGAATAAATTTGCAGAGAGCTACACACTCTTTACCTAAGTATGTCTCATCTTTGCCAAGACCTACAAGTAGGAGGCAAAGTGAAAAACACCACCACCACCAAGGGCCTTGTGTAAAAGGCTGCTCCTCACAGCTGGGAGTTGAGAAGTTTACGTATTCAACGTATTCTCAGCTGGGCTGATAAGTACGTCAGAAGAACTGGCGAGAAAAGGCTTCACAGACCCCCAGTACTTCAGATCTCTCCAGTTTCCCTCATCTACTCAAATTCACAGCCCAGAGGGAAATTGGTGGGGCGGATGGGAGTGTTGAGGGAGAAGGAGATGACTTTAAAAGCAATTTGTTCTGCACGGGGTCAAAATCAAGTTCAAAGGAGGGGGGAGAGTAATTTCCCTGCAATATACTGTACATCTGTAGCTCAAATAGAGGCTGCTTTGTTAAAAGCTTCTAGAAATTCTGCAGGCAGAAGTCAACAGAGGTCAACAGGGTTAATTGTTTATGAAGTTCCTCCTGCTCTCTCTTAAAAGAAAAACCATTTTATTTTCTTTCCTGATCCACAGGCACAGCCCCTACATGCTGGCTCTTTTCTGCTAAAAGCTGCTAGTGGGGCCTGGGGCAGAAATCTGGCCACTAGCGCACCTGTGGGCCCTTTGCAGCCACCAGCAATGAGTTCCAGCCACTTTGCCCGATAGGACAATGTCCCTTTTCCTGCTTCCCCTGTCATGGGTTTGGCATAGGGTGTCCAATCTGACCAGATTCACTGAGAGCTAAAGGCTCCAGGGGCCATTCTGAGCTGGTATGAACAAATTGTGACATTCCCCTCACACCACAGAGTCTCTGTGCTAGAAGGTCCCATGAAACGCAAGTGGTCAGTCTGGCCATCCCCTCTGCTGCCAAGAAAAAAGGAATAGGTGCCGGGCCCCCCAGCCTGTTGGAAGGAGCTGCTGCGGTCTGAATGGAAATGTGTCACTTCTTACCCAGCCACACTCCACTTTGGCACACTCTGCAGGCTGGCAGGTCACTTGACCGCGGTCACACATGCAGAATTCACAGGCAGAGGCCGTCCACATTTCGTCCTGATACCGCATGACCCCGTCGTATGCACAGCTCCCAGCAAAAGACACACACTCCTCACAGCACTGCCCTGGACGCCGGGCCCTGCTCTGACCCTGAGGAAACAGGGAGAATGGCAGGTGATGGGTAGTGTCAGGGGACAGTCACCAGAGCCAACAGGGGCAGAATGGCCAAAAGGGCCAGAATACCAGCACTGTGCCCGGCTGCCTCCCCACTGCCTGCCTGGCAGGGGCAGGGTCCTGTCCACCCCAACCCCCTTCCTAGGAGGCTGGCCTTGGGTCCTTTATGTGATATTCTGAGTGTTGGAAGACTTTGATTCCCTCAAAGAACACAATGGTCTAGGAAATGCACTTCTAAATGACCCAGAATGAAACTTAGAGAACCACACTCTCAAATACCTTTCCGCATCTCAGTGGAGGGCAGGCCTGCTTGTGACACCTGATCTGGCCCTGGTCACACACACACGCGGTACAGGCGTTCTCGCTCCACTGCTCACCATGCTGAGGGAAGAAAGGAAAAAAGGGAGTGAAAATAGACGCCGCATACGTCTAACAGAAGTGCAGATATAGAAGACCCCTAATAGTTAGTACATTTTTAAACTGAGCCACATGGAATGTATTCTTGAGAAATGATAACATTTAGATAGAAACAGCCTTGAGAAACAAGTGAACTTTGGGTTCACTTTCATTCTCCTGTATTCATTCTACAGATGTGATGGGGGATCATTCTGTGCCAAGTACACAGAGGCCGTGGGAACACTGAAAGGGACCAGACCCTTCTGGCTAGCTAAGTGATGACCATTCCTTAGCTCTACTTCATGACAGGAGAGCTGGCACTCACTGCCCCATACTCACCTTCCCAGCTTCCCTTGCAGCTAGGGCATGGGACACTGGTAATACCTGAGGGGACCTCACAGGGCTTGTGCTCAGGTGGGAGGGTCAAAAAGAAGGCTCTACTCCACTTGAGAGGAGAAAAGCCCGCACCTCTCTCCTGCCAGCCTTCAGCAATGACTATGTGGGGATGAGCTGCCATCACGAGGACATGAGGGGACAAGATGAAGGGCCAAGGCCAACATGCTGAGCAGGGTGGGTGGAAAGACCCTGAAGATATTGCTGAGGCCTGAATTGATGAAGGCTGCAGCTGCCCTGCCCCTGGACTTCTGGTTCTATGAGGTAATAAATGGTATCATTTTAGCCACTTGTAGAGTGGGATTTGTTACTTACAGCCAAAAATGACACAACAGATACAAAGCTTAGCTCTTCAAAGAGAAATTAGTCTGGCATAATCCCGTCCAATACAAATACAAGGCAAGCCACATATGCAACTCCTGTGTCCCAAGCACAGATCCAGCACACATAAACCCTGCCCCCATCAGTCCTTTTCATTCAGATTTCAAGTAAGCCATGGAGAAATTGTAAGACCCATCCTCTCACTCCTAACTCCAGATTCCCTACCAAGAGTCATGATCCTAATTCCTATTCTGTCTTTCTTAGAGAGGCTGGAAGTAAGGGAAGTAGTTGGATTTACTTTTTACATGTTCGTTGCTTTTGAATAACTTTGGGGGGCTTTTGTTTGTTTTGGGGTTTTGTTTTTCCTTTTGAGAAGAAGGAAAGAGAAGTTTATTAATTTGCCACCAAATGAAGAGGCTATATATATATATATATCTTGTCTCAAAGTACTGGCATCCTTCTGAGCACAAGTATGGAGCTTTTAAAGGGGACGGCTCTGATTAATCCCATCTGCAGCTAAGATAATCTCATGACCTCCAATTCATCCCATCTTTGGCTAAGACAGTCTTGTGATTTAATGTAACCTTTTGGCTCAGCTGGGCACTCCTAAGTCAAAACATCATTTATCCATCTGTTCATCCATTCAGTTTGTTGCACCTGTCTTCATCTGGTACTGACGGTGCTAGGCACAGTTTACCAGACTGCCCCAACAGTGCCTTCAACTTCACAGGTCCCAACGCCAATAGCTTCCCACCTCCCTTCCTCCCTCCCTTTCCACTGCTATGTCTCCCCACTGTGTGAGGCCCAGAGTGGGGGGTTGTCTCTGGTATCAGTGCATCAAACCCAGTCAGACAGACAGACATTCCCAGAGCCTTAGAGCTAAGTGTGAATCAATGGAGACCAATGACAGCCTTCTTTTCCCTTTAAGATGTGTGAACAGTAAGTTCACCAAGGTTCATGAACCAGGTACTGCTTGCCAGCACATTCCTTTATATTTCTAATCCCCTTCAACTTCATTTTTTCATAAAGGCTTTCTGCAAAGAGAAGAAAAAAGCCATTTATGTGCTAAGTTACTAATCCTGGCACAGAGTCAGACATGAGGGTGGGGGGGTTCAGTGGTTGGAGGGGTGGAGGGCAGACGTGTGAGAACATAAGTCAAATGCCCACGTTGGGTTATCAAAGGTTACCTTGTACGTTTGGCCAGCAGTGGAGCAGGAGCGTGCCGAGCACTGCGGGCAGCATTCTCCAGGTACCCGGACCACAGTTTCATCCTTGATACCCAAAAAAGGAGCAGTCCATCAAAAGAGAGACATTTAGAAAATCCACAACAGCACAAAACTGCACTGCAGCCAGCTAAATCATGTGCCTTAAGCATTTATATTAGCCACTTCCTCTCGTTTAGCATTATTAGGCATCTGGGACATGATAAGCATGAGCCCATCAAAGGGCAGAATGACCTATAACAAGTCTGCACAGACCTCAAGTCACTTGCCCCCTTCTTAAAACAAATAAAAACACAAATAACAATAATAATAGTACTTGGTGTTTACCGGGTACTGTTCTAAGTGCTTTAAATGATCCTGTGAAGCAGATGCTCTTATTAAACGAACAAGAATAGTAAAGAACAGAGAGGTTGGGCAATTTTCCCAAGGTCACACAGCTGAACTGGTGAAGGTAAATGTTTGGTATTGGGAATTGGCAGCTCTAGCCATATTAAAACTTAAGAACATTCATGCTTTTGCTGAGTCACCTCTCAACTTAAGTGTGAAGACATCCTTTCCATGGTAAGCTACTGCACTCTTCTTTGCATCTTTATAGAAATCCACACATTTATATACATACAGTGAGGAATTTCTTAACAGGAAAACAACAATCAGTCAAATCTCCAGATATCTGGAAACGAGCCAGTGACAAGAAATGAAGGTGATGGATATTAAATGCCAAAAGAGTCCCCACACTGCCTTATCCTACATTCTCAGCTCCACATCCCCACTGCCTTATCCTACATTCTCAGCTCCACCCTCCCCACAGCCTTATCCTACATTCTCACCTCCACATCCCCACTGCCTTATCCTACATTCTCAGCTCCACCCTCCCCACTGCCTTATCCTACATTCTCAGCTCCACCCCCCACTGCCTTATCCTACATTCTCAGCTCCACCCCCCCAACAGCCTTATCCTACATTCTCAGCTCCACATCCCCACTGCCTTATCCTACATTCTCAGCTCCACCCCACACTGTCTTATCCTACATTCTCAGCTCCACCCTCCCCACAGCCTTATCCTACATTCTCAGCTCCGCATCCCCACTGCCTTATCCTACATTCTCAGCTCCACCCCCCCCACTGCCTTATCCTACATTCTCAGCTCCACCCCACACTGCCTTATCCTACATTCTCACCTCCACCCCCCCCACAGCCTTATCCTACATTCTCAGCTCCACCCCCCCCAACAGCCTTATCCTACATTCTCACCTCCACCCCCCCCCACAGCCTTATCCTACATTCTCAGCTCCACCCTCCCCACAGCCTTATCCTACATTCTCAGCTCCACATCCCCACTGCCTTATCCTACA